>JANHGN010018200.1:0-36648 GCA_024605025.1 Megaceryle maxima
TAGATAGTGTATATAATGCTATAGTGCCTTTTCCTGTCCCTGGAAATGCTGATTTTGAGTTTTATTTTAAGAAAGGCTTTATTTTTTTTTATTCAGAAGAAAAATAAACTTTAAAGGAGGAGGAAAATATGCTTGTTTTTTTCTTTTTTTTTTTCCCTTTCCTTAGTTTATGCTTTATAGAAAGGTCTGAAATATACTATCAGAACTTTGTCTCTTCTGTCTCGCAAATTCAAAGCTTGGAAACTGAGCAGTGGAAGGGGCATAGAGGTGCTGAGGTACTGAGAGTAAGAGAAGAGGAGAAATGCCCTGGTGTGAATTGCCTTGGTATTGGCACAAGGTGCCTACAGTAGAACTTTTACTAGTAGCAGAACAGGTAAATTACAGGTATCTGTGTACATATATACAGAGCCCTGTGTGTGTGTGTGTGTGTATATATATGTAGAGCAGAGCTTTAGCTGCCCACATCGGTAATTGCAGTGTCACCTGTACAGACAAAACTTTACAGTGAAAAACACAAACCTATGAAACAAATGTGTCTTTGAGATCCCACAAGGCTTGTGCTTCCATCAACCTCGACTAGTCTTTTGTCCAAACTCCTATTTTAACAAAATATGGTGGCTTTTGCATTCTCTCCTTTCATGGGAAACCAGAGTAAAAGAGAATTAAGCCCAGCCTGCTGCTTACATGCTAAACAGATGCAAATAAGAGCCCTCTCCCTCCCCGTTGCATCCTCTCTCCTCATGGGTTTCTACATTGTTTTGATTAAAGCGGTTCTATTGCCAACTCCCAGCCCAGAGGGCAGGTGAGAAGGGAGGAAAAAAAAAAAATCCCTGATTACAGCTCAGTGATTAACATATCTTTTTGAGTTTGTAATGTCATCATTTCACAGAAAACAAAGTTCCAGCAGCTTCACAGAGTTTAGGGTTGTCAGAAAGGCGAACATCAAAGTGGAAAGAAAATAGTTTATTTAAAATACAGTAAAAAGACTTAAAACATTTGTGCTAACCTATGAGAGCTATTAAAAATTAAAAAAAGCCTTTGAAGCGAAGCATTAAAGATTTAATAGTATTAATTGAATTAAGCCGTGGGAGTTAAGGATATGTAGACACATGTGTAAGTGTATGTATTCTGAGACATTATCTGTATTAAGGAAGCTGAGCTATTGAGAGTTGAATTCCTTGTGCTTGTCTTTAGAAGGGCTACCTTAACAAACCCCTTTTTATTCTTGGACCTCGTTAGAGTAGGTACCATTATAACTGAAAGTGTAAACAGCAGGGCAAGGTACTTTCTGTCGTTTTAAAACCTGCAGGGAAGTGGAGACGACCAGACCTGGCCTACCCCAACAAGGCAAAACAAGCAGAGTAGTCTCTAATCTGCAAGATCATTTTAATTCTTTTTACTAATAAGTCTGATTTTTTTATTATTATTATTTTTATTCTTTAAAGAATAAATACCTTTTCCTTTCAATACAAGTAATTTAGTACTATTGTACTTCACAATAAAGCTTCTTCCCTTTGCTTTCTCCCCAGGACACTCTGCTCGTAGCTGCAGCCATAGGTGTGGGCATTTTTGGTAGCTACACTTTCATCTTAGTTCATAATATATTTTCTTTTAAGACTGCCTGATTTTTTGGTAGTGTTCAGCTTTTCTTATATTTAGAACTTCTCACTGTTAGGAAAACGTCTTGCTGGAGGAAGAAGGTGGTCCCTCTATAGCTTTGTAAATAGACAACAGAGAAAAAGCCAAGTCTGTGGCACCAGACCAATGGCAGTAGCCTGCTGTTGAGGGAGCAACGTGTGGGGAGCTTTTGATTGTTATTTATTCTGTTTGGTTTTTTCTTGTTTTTTCTTTTCTTTTTTTTTTTTTTTTTCCAAATTGAAAACTCAATTTAAGACTTAACATATTTGACCTGGACCATAACAAGTAGGAAAAGCCAGGTCTTTGTGTCATTGGCAGAAAAATGAGCAATGAAAGCTGCTTGCAAGTGTGCAGGTGGTTTGGCAAAGGAAGCTGATGTCAAGAGGGGAGCTGGGATTTGATTGGCGTTGAAATGCTGGTCAAGAGAGTGAACAAAATTGAGGGTGATCTTGATGCGTTTGTTATTCTTCCTTCAGGAAGGTGGTCGCTGACAGTGTAAGGTGGGTTGTTTGAGCTCTTTCTTGCTGCAAATGTAGTTATGAAGTGATTCAGCATCATGCTGTACCCAGGCATTTTAGCAGTATTGATGAATTCATTACCCTTCTGTTAGCTGATGGATGTTAATGGGCTAGAATCTCTTCTGTGCATTTGGACTAGATGGAATACTCTTGGGGGGGGGGAAAAATTAGAAAATGGAGTGGGGGAGGTTTAAGTCACTTTCTTGTTCTGTTTATGAATCTAAAGAGAGCGAATGTTTTTAATGACTTGTATTAAAACAGTGGTTAAAAGAATAATCAGCAGTGCAGGGATACCAGGCAGCTGTGGGAGGTACCAATAGTAGTAGTGCTACACAGGGGATTTACTTGCATTTTTTTAAGTATCCCAAGCTATAATCAGCTGCTTCAGAAATACCAGAGGCTTGAGTTTTGTGTTACACATGGTAGATAGTCTTTTCTACATGTGGACTCCTTGCAGGGTGTTTGGAGGGCTGGGGCCTTGTATAGAGTTGCTGGTTGCAGAACATCAAAGCTAAGAGGGTACATAACATCTTCTCTGGAAGAAAATGACCTTTAATAATGGAACAGGCACAGATGCTTTTGAGTAACAAGTCTTTGTCATCCTCTTTTGAGAAGAGCAAGCTAACTCCCACTCAAATAATTTTCCGTCTAAATATCCAGAATAGAAGAGAGAGTAGGTAGAATATTGCTGCTGAAGGATGGATTCAGAAAACTCGAGGAACTGTTACAATGACAGCTGAAACTCTCTGTATATCTGCATGGGAAATGTAGGATTCACTGGCATCTTCAAGCCAGATTTTGTGGTGGTTTTTGGTTTTGTTTTTTGTGTGTGTGCTGATTGATTAGGGTATGGGGTGTGTCTCTTTTAGTGATTCACTTCCATCAAAGCTGAATTTAAGATTATAGCTCAAAATCAGGAACTGGGGCACACGGAAGCAGACCAGAGGGACCAGCAGTATTTTTGAGTGCTGGTTCATGGTAAGCATAACCCGGTCTAAATCCAGGCTGCTGACAGTAGGTTTGGTGGATCCTCTCTTCTGGCTGCACATACTTTCTGCCTGGCAGTGCTTTTTTTGGATGAAATTGCTTTTCCTGCTGAGATGGTGATGCCAGGTATGTTAGGCAGCTCGGTTAGGAAGAGGGAGAACAGCTAGGGTTGTTCGGAAAAGATTTTGGAAGCCGTGTGGTTTGTGCAGTATGAAAAGATAAAGGTATGGAGGAGGGAAAGATTAGCAGCAAGTGTTTCAGGATAGATAGCTAAAATCAGTGTGTAAAAAAGGGTGGGGCCTTTTTAAGATTTTAAGATGTTAGCCAATATTCAAGAGTAGAGGACCAAATTTCCTTATTTTCTGTGGCTGCCTTCAACATGAAGCAGTATGAATGTGTTACTGTTAGTAACAGCTAGTCAGTAAAAGGTGATTTCCCAGAACATTCACTTTTTGCAATTCTTGCACTTTTACCTACTGAAAGCAAACCCCAAATCTAAACCATTACTTTTAACTTGACCACCAATTTGAGCTTCCAAGGTGCAGCTTTACATTTTTCTTTGTGAAATGTAACTGTAGATTGATGTTGAAATCAATGTTACTTCCCTTCTTTGTGGTGTACTGTAAAGTAATGAGCGTGACCTTGGGATTAATTGGTTTGGTGACCTGATCTGTCAGAAACCCCAGCTATCCATCTCCTCCTCACCTACTTCAGTTTGTCAGATCAGCTCACTGAACCATTTCTATCTCGAGATCTGGTCTGTGATGGTAGAGCAGGTAGAGCAGAACACAGAGCAGGTAGGAGCAGAATGCTGCCTTCTTTAGCAGCCCTCAGCCAGCTGAGAATAATGTGTAAGGTGAAGCCCCATCCTCAGTTCCTCTCTGAGCCTCACTCCCCAGCAGTAAAGCCTACTGTAAACCCCTGGGATTTGGCCAAAACATTCCTCCAGTGAGGTGCATAGAGGATTTTAGGATATATATTTCTGTTTTTTTAGGATATATGTTTACATACAACTGCATGTAGCTTAATTTCTGAGGATTAAAGTAACATGTTTATTGTTACCAGTTATGATAGTTGAATTAAGACCATGTGTTGACTTTTCAAGTATGGTGGCTGTGAGGAATGGCACCTGAAGTTTTATGCCATGAATGGGCATTGATGAATGTAGGTAGGCTATTAAATCAGTCTCTACTTTCTTTACAGGCTTGTAGTCTGTGCTTGCAACCAGTTAACAGATTAAACTGGAAAAAACACTAGTGTTTTGGATGTATGGACAGATATGGCTTTGCAGATCTGGAACTGTTCCTTGAACAATCCTTTTCATTAGAAATTCATGTCATAAAGGTATTCATTAGTCTCTCAGCTTCTATTAGTAGTAACATGGAGAGTTCAAGTGTTCTGGTAGTGGGTTTTTGTTTTGGTGTTGTGCTTTTTGTAGTTTTTTGGGGGTTGGTTTGGGATTTTTTTTGGTCTTTCCTGTAATCTTTGTCATGATGAGCAGTTGCCTTTGGCCTACTGAATTGATTAATGTGGTTTCCCATCTGCGGTGTGTAGGTGGATAGGAGAAGCTGCACATGGTGACGTCTGCTTCATAATAATAAAGTGCAAACTGAATTTAGTTAATGAAATCATTGGGTAATTGTAAAGAACAGGTACCTTCCCAAAATACCAAGTCTGATACATGAGCCCAGAAGTTTGGGACTAAAGGAGTTCTTGTCAGCTTAGAGTTTTAAAAATTGTGTAGGAAAACACTGTGACTTAAAGAGTGTAGCCAACATTTTGTGGTCTTGCAAGCTTTTAAGTTGTATTATTTGCAGTTCCTCCTGTGTTCAAGCTGATGTATTGGAGCTCTGAGCCATTGGGAGAAGAGATATAATGGTTTCCCTTTGGCAGGTGCCTGTCACCCAGTAAGCAGCCTAAGTGACAAGGCTGGATTTTTTGAATTAGTAATAGATTCCAAGACACATCTTCTGGCAAGAGTATCAAATACCTTCCTCCCTTCCAAAAGGAAAATACAGAAGGAGAGAAATGTCTCCAGCTGTCTTTAATAGAGCTGAAAATGCTACTCAGATATGCTTGGTAACCTGAATTTATTTCAGACCATTACCTTTTTGTTAAGACATGGACTGAGTGATTCTTATTTTTCTTTTCCTACTCTATTTGTGAAGGGAAAAGATGAAGTGCTTTTATTCAAGTAGGTAATCCCCAGAGAACAAATTCCTTCTGAGAGTTTGGGTGGGTATTTTCACTGCTGTGTTGGATTAATTTGCATTTAGAATTTCTGGTTCAGTGCACAATGGCCTGACCTTATGCTGTTTTGTAATTCTGCAATATTCTGTTACTCATTACACACCCGGTACTTGCTGTATTACCAGTGAAAAATAAACTGAGATCTGCGTAGAATGCAGGTAGTACTGTTGATGACACTTGACCCAGCCAGAGAAGGAGGAATGTGTTATTTTTAAAGAGATGTTGTCAAAGCTTGTAATCCTAAAATTAGATCTCCAGTGTAGGTCGGATTTGGATCGTTTACAGCGATTTGCGTGGCTCTTTCAGAGGCTGCGTCCCCTTTCCCAGCACTTAGGAGCATATTTACAGCTGCTTCCCACACTGTCAATAATTCTGGCTGCAAAGTCAAAAATAACTGCCAGTGTCAAAGCACTGGCAGCTCTGGCTTGGCAGGTCTCGAAGGGCAGTGGCCAGGTAGCTCTGCTGTGTTCTCGGCTGCGAGATGGAAGTTAGATTTCTGCTTCTTTCTATAGACTCTGAGTAATGAGATCAGCTCTCCATTGAGCTCAAATACTGCCCTGGAAATTTAAGTAGGCAAGTATTAAGAAAAGGTGTTCTAGAGAAACTTGTGTGAACTTAAATCCATTTTGTGGCTAAATGGTTATTTCAAGCTTGGAGTTAGTTTTTCTCTGCGAGTCTGAGGCATGACTGTAAAAATCGGTGTAGAATCTAACCTTGGGATTCATGAATATGCATAAATTAGAAGGAGAATTATTTCTCAGCATTAACTCTTTAAATAAAGAAATAATTTGGCCACCTGCTGTCTGTGAAAGCTGACCTTGTTCTCTCATTTGTAAAAGGGAGTGGAAAGCTTCCAAAACTTTTAATTTTGAACCATTTCCTCTTCTCAGAAATTACTCTGAAGAAGACAGGCATTTAAGCTGTGAAAAATGGAAATTAAACCTTTCTTATGGAGTTAACCCCGTTCTTCAAACCATTTGCCAATCTGTATTTGCAGCTCATTTCCTAAATAATTTTGAAGGTTGAGGAAGGGCATTGATAGTAATTTCACTGTCTTCATTTTACTTTTTTATTCACATGAATTGCTGTTTTCTCTGCCGTACAATAGCAAAAGAGAGCTAATAAGTGTGCTACTTGTTGGCTTTTATTTATAGTGCCAAGCTTCTTTGCTTCTCTTAGTCCTCTTCTCCAAGCGACCACAATGTACAGTTGCCCCTCTTCCTGTTTGGTTTTGGGAGCAATGTTTGTACTGCAGTAGGATATTATACCCTCAGCAGTGTAATGATACCCTCTGGTCATCCAGTTGTTCTGTAAGAGTTATTTATGAAGGGGGGGGGGGGAGTAAAGAGAATTAACTGAGTTAGAGAAATTTCTCTAGCGCTGTGGGATCCAGTATAAGCAAAATGTCTTTGCTGTATTTTTTTTTTATTTCTGAATTATTATATTCCTAAATTTTAAACAAAGGCTTGTCCTCTGCTTTTAGAAAGTCACCTTTTCCACAAGCAAGAACCAGAAATCTTTGACAAAAAAAACCAAAGTGGGTTTGGATTTGTACACATAATGAAAACTGGGATGTGAATTTAGTGTCAGGCAATGGGAATCTTTTCTCTTTGCCATAAATGGAAGTTAACTTAGGCTTGGGGTTGTGTTTGAGCGTGTGCTTTTTGCTCTGTGCAGGTGTGGTGTCAGTGTCTGTCTCTCTGGGGGAACTTCTTCATTAGTCAGCATCTGGCAATGCTTTCCCCTTATCCTGATGGTTTGCAGACTGGCAAGAAGTGCTCTGTGGGGCGGCCTGGGTTCTCTGATTTATCCTGGAATAGAGGTCTCTGAGGATTGCCTGACTCTATCCTTCCACCCTGGTAGGAAGGAGAGCAGATCTCTAGATATTTGTGTGTGTTCACACCTCAGAGGTAAGGCACACGCTTGGACTTTGTGACATGTTTGAACTTCACATAGCAGCTCCTTCAGCACATCTTGGATAGGAGAGTCTCTTGGTGGCTCTTTAAGTCTTTACATTTCATTTAGTTTCCTTTGAAATGATAGTGAGATGCAAATATCCCTGCGTTCCAAGGATGTGCTGTCCTAATACAGAGCTGCTTAGCAGCCTGGCTGGCCTGCAATAGCCCACCTGTGCTCCCAGTATTGCAGTGGACTGGTATTGGTCCCTCAGTTGCCAGCAGAGCTGTTGAGGATTGTCCTGGGAACTGAGTGAGGGAACCTGCGTGAGCTGTTTGAGTGTATTTTCTAATGATGGTCAGAAGAATCTTTGCAATTGTAGTATGAATCTTTGGGAGAAAACTTGTAGTTATCTTTCCGTGTATTTCATGAGAGGGGGGATATTTTTATGGCGAATAAAATGTCTGTAGAGACAGCCTCGAAATCACAGAATGACTAAATCAATAGCCATTTTCAAAAATTCACTTTTTATGCACGTCAGATGTCTTAATTTATATGTGTTGTCTATAAAACTGTTCAAGTGCTTTGCAAATTTCTGATGAGTTTGTGTAATGTTCATTTTTCCCCTTTTTATTGCCCACTTGATATGAAAGGCTTTTCATATGTTTCCAGTCCATACTTAGCTGGACTATGTGTATATTTACCTTCAGGTTGGATATGAAGGGCATTTTATCAGTGCAGACAAACCCTGGTTTGAGTTTTGCATTCCAGAGATCTGAATGGATTCTGCTGAAAGCCTCTGTATAGATGGATTTGTGTGGCTGTTTCTTTGAACCAACTTTATTAAGGACTTTGTGGCTTGGCCTCATTTCTGTGTTAGTCTTAGCAAATTAAAGATGGTTTCCTTGTGTAGATTTTGATTTACAGAATTTAACCTCTTGTGAGACAGAGCTGTTGAGAAATTCAGTCAAGAATTTCCTTCTGTCTGCACATTGTATCTAGGAAAGCACCACGAGAATTCAGCAGGATTATTTGTGTAATCAAACTATTGGAATAGGAAGAAGGAAACGGGGCATTCCCCTCCAAGTTACACTTGAGAGCACAGGTGAACATCACCAGCTTGCCTGCAGAGTTCTCCGTTTCCATTTCTATCTATTTAAAGATGCCAAGCTACTTTCTAAAGCAGAGAAAATGGCTTGTTGGGACCAAGGAAGAGAAAATGAGGAAGGATGATCTAAACTGAACAAGACTAACAACTCCCTCTTCCCCTCTCTATTTAATGTTTCAAAGAAATCTGTTCAAGCCGATAGCCTTTTTCCTGTTGTTAGCCAGGAAGAGCAGCTTTAATCAGCTAGTCTTACTTTCTGCTTTCTTTGCAACTGTACTGTTAAAAATGCAAACTCAGTTTTTTGCTGAAGTTGCAAGTGCATTGTACTGCCTTGTGATTTGTTGTGAGAGGTTAACTCACTGAGGTCTCTGGAAGAATAATCTCAACTTTCTATATAAGTATTTGATCGTGCATTGAAAACAGTTTCTTGTTTTCATGCAGTAGAGATATTTGGCTTTAATCATGTGCTAGGCTGCTAAGGTGCTCCAAGACCTGTAATAATCAAGCGAAATGCTTTCTTTGCATGGTGTGGAAGCAGAGAGCTGGTAAAGCAGATACCAAAAGGCATACAGGGGGTTACTGCTACTGCTAGAATAGTTTTCTGGAATATTGGTACCGCTGCATTTGGGGAAGGATATAAAAAGTCCATCATCACTCTGCTCCAGTCATCCTTTGCATTTTGAATAGAGGAAAATGAAGTTTAGTGGGTTAAAAGTATAATAGGATTAGTAAACTTTTTTTTTCCTTTTGATGATGGAAAGACATAATGTGATTCTCATGAAATGCCTTTGTTTTCTTGAATCAAAGATAGGAAGGTAAAGAAACATATCAGCATTAATGGATTGATGGCTTTCAAGTCATTACAGAATAACAAATGAAAACTAATTTTCTGGTAGAGTGAAAAATGCTCATTTTACTTAGTCTTGAAATATTTGCTCTACATTTGTTTTTCAAAGGACTACTCCAGACTTGCTCTCTGCTAGCAACCTTCTTCAGAAGCAAAGCTTCCAGTTTGGGGAATGGGGCTGCCATAAATAGGTCCTCCTGGACACATATGACAGTACTCCAAGCTCATGTCCTCCTGGGGTTCCTGCTGCATGTGGTGTAGATGGGCAGGACAGAAGGCTCTTCGCTTTCAGGTGCTATTTTTTAGAAGTTGACAGCTTTTATGTTTAATCGATATGAGGCCAGGGCTGGGGTGTTGTTACTCTTCTCACAGTCTCCCTTGCAGCAGGGTCTGTGACCACATTGCAGTGCAGCCCGGTCATCTCACCAGTGTGACAGAAACCAAAGGCACTGCTGAAAAACTAATTTTCTAGGAGGCCTTAAGTTGCTCAGTTTTCCTGTGCTGTTGTGCAATTGCCAGATTTGATGCAAGAGCGAGAAAAGGGAAGTGGTTGGAGGGGTGGGAGGCCACTGGATTTGGTGCTGGTTTACAGTTAGCTTGGGCTGGCGTGTGAAATTGCACCCTGATCATCCGTGTGCCTGCTTATGTTGGGATTATGATTAATTCTTCAGGTATTTTATTTCACTGGCAAAAGTTGGTGTTTCTTAGGACTAGTAGGTGTTCCTGTGTATTGTAAAATCTACCTTCCCAAATATCACGTGTGGTATTAAAACGATTATTTTCAAAAGCTTGTAAAGTTGTTCCAAGTAATAAACCAAACTTCTGTCTCCAGTTGGGGAGGTACACGTAGGTGAGGCATTTGCTTGTATAGTGTACTTTTAAAACATTTTAGTAAGGCCTCTCATCCCTGGCCTTTAAAGAAACAAAATTCTCATAAGATAAGAATGTTTTTCATAGATTTACAGCAGGTTAAAAGGCAGGAAACGGGGTTAGGAATAAATGTTTGGTTCTCACAGTGAAGGGCTGTTCCTGGTGAAGTGTCCTGCCAGAGATCGGCACTCTTGCAAATACTCCCTTTTCTGGATTGTTTCTAAATGGTAAGGTAGCCAAATTGAACCAAATCAGGCAATTTTAAAATGAATTTTGATTGGAAAGGAAGGGAAAAAGGTTAAGAACTGCTGAGTGATAGAAGGGCAGATGAAATAGCCTCAACACATTGCCATAGGGAGCAGAAATGACCGTGGTTTCTTGTGCATGAGTAGAGGCACAACTACCAAAAGGCAAAAAGACTTTTAGAAAGTATTTGATAAAGACTGGGGAATCCTAACCACTAAGTGACTACGGTGTGATAGCAACTTTTGTTACTGCCAAAACTGAAATGTCGAGTGCTTAGAACTGCGTGTATCTCAAGAAATGGAAGTGTAACAGCTGCATGGAAAGACATCAGGGATGATTGGAGATCCGGAGCAGCTTCTAAATAGAAGGACTGAGTTTCTGGAGATCCTTGGTTCGGAAGGATATGCCCAATTTCTATAAAACCATGAGTGACATAAGCCGAAGGTGACTTGTTCTTTCATACAAAGTATGTCCTGTGTCTACAGCTTGGGGCATAAAAGTCCAAGTTTAAAATAAGCTGGAGTACTTGTTCATGTAGCATGGTCACTGTACCACGATTGTGTCCTTGCTGAGCCTGCAGTGGCTTCAAAGTGGCTTACAGACAGGGGTTGGTAGAGTCACAGTGTCCCTGTTGCTGGCTGTAGAGCTTCCACCACAGGCTGCATCTAAGATGCCTAAGCTGCTGATAATATAAGGCAAGAGAATATATATGTTCTTTTCTTATACTCAATGTGATGACTTGTGCCCGACAATGTTGGGCTTGGTGGACTTTTTTACCTAACTGGTTTAGGAGCTTTCATAGTTCTCATGGGTTTGATTTTTCATGTAATATACTGCATTTTGGTGATAAGCTCAGAAGAGCTCAGTGTGGGCTGGTTGTGCTCTTCTGCTCTGGGATTCTTATCATCAATATGGTCATGTTCATGATCAGGCTGGCACTTGCATCTTCTGCTGGCTCTAGTTTTACCACCTAAAGAAGTTCCTGCCTGCAGCCTGCTCCTAGTTCTTTGTGACCATCTTTCTGCCAGATGCTGCCACCTTCTTGGATAACTTGTTTCAGCTTTGTCTGTGAACTTGGCTTTATCTGTTACTGCCAGAAAGAAATGGTTTAGGCTAAATAAAGGGGGGGGAGAGGATGACGACTGTGTTGGGCGGATGTGCTAATTTTTGTTTATTTTATTCTTTATCGATTCCTCAGCTTTTGAGAGCAGTGCATTAGAGAGTGACCACAAGGGGAGGTGAGCCAGCAGATTTGCATGTCAACTTCTGGGGTGAGGCAGCAGTCAGGAGCATGTGGGAATGTTTATAGACAATCAGCCTTTTCACATTCTGGGTTTATAATGCACAAACCTGTAAATGCTCCATGAGAAGGTGTTAATTCTTGTGGCTACTAGTCCTCTGCCAGCAGACTGGCATTCTTCTACAAGTGGGTTTAAATACTGGGGAGAACACCAGGGTGATGGAGATTACCTAAAGTTGAGTGTTGATCTAATTTAATTTTCCATGGTGCCGTAATTTTATTTATTTATTTATTTATTTATCATTCTGCCAAAAATTAACTTCAGTGGAATAAAATAAAATTACAGTAACTCATTGGACTTCTTCTGTGGTAGTTTAACTTGTCCAGAATGGTTTTCTAGGAAGGGTTTATGCCTTTGTGCTGAGAAGGTATTTATAGAGCTGTGTGTTGTCCAAGTTGAGGCTTCATGCTGCTTTCGTTGGAAATGGCACTGTAGAAATTTGAAGAATGGTAACAATGTTAGGCGTGAAATCTTTACTTCTCTCTGCTGTCTTTTCTAAATGATACTGTTGCTTCTTTGGAGTATTTGGAGAAATGTTATTCAAAGACATCCTGAATTTGCAATCTCTATTAAACGTGGCAAGTTCTGTCAAGGAATCTGTGGTTGGTGTTCATGCAACTGTTGAATATCAAAGACTGTTCTGTGTTAATGTAATAGCAAAATTGCCAGTTTACTCAGGAAATGTCTTCTAAAGCATAATAGACCTTACTTAAAACAGTGACCTTAAATAAATAACTGAAACAGCTTTTCAGCTCTGGAGCATCTTCAGTTTTCTTGCCAGTCATTTTGGTTTTACAATTCCATTGTCATGTAATTAAAAATACTGCTGTGCTGTGTGCAGGACACACAAAGCAGAAACTGTGGGTCTGATGAGTGTTGTCAAATGTACAAAGTAAGTGCATTTGGAAAAAAAATTAAATAAATTGCTCTCTAATCTGCTTAACATTAAAGGTCACCTTGAGTTGGAGTGTGTTGTTGTGGTGCTCAGTTCTCTTCTCTGGGCCTCAACAAAACACAGGGCACTATTCAGGATCCCTGCACTGAAACTGAGCGCGCTTTAAGCTTACCTGAGCTGTCATTTCTGTCACTCAGTTCTCTGTGGGGTTTACCTTGTTGGAAACTGAAGCCGTGAGTCATTTTGTGGACTTCTGTTTCTGTTTTGTTAATAAAATTTTGCATTTGCATCAACAAATATCAGCATGGATGTCCTCTTATATCCATGTCTTATATCCTCTGTCTCATTCAGCAGCTCAGGTTTTTAATCTTCATTGTTTAGTATCACTTATGAGAAGAGCAAGTTGTTTTTCAAATCAGATGCCCTGAAGAAATTCAGGGAGAAAATTCACCAGTGGACTCTAGGAAGATGTCTCTAAAGTATATGCAGATTGCTTTCCATGTAGGAATAGAAATAATTAAAGACACAACTAACGTGCTTTGTTTTCTTTCCTTACTCAGGTCATGATTTTCATTTTCTCGTGTCATTCTGTTGAAGAGAGGAAATGATTGTAGTGGAACGTGTTACAAGTAAGCCACTGATACGGAGCCGTTGCAGTTCAGAAACGTTCATAGAAGAGCAAATATAGCCCTTTTTTGTTTGTGTTCTGGAATCTGTCTTGTTAAAAAGGGAAGTAAAAATGACGACTTCGTCTATTAGACGGCAGATGAAGAACATTGTGAACAATTATTCAGAGGCCGAAATAAAAGTTCGAGAAGCAACTTCTAATGACCCCTGGGGTCCTTCCAGTTCATTAATGACTGAAATAGCAGACCTGACGTACAATGTTGTGGCCTTTTCTGAAATTATGAGCATGATCTGGAAACGACTGAATGACCATGGCAAGAACTGGCGACATGTCTACAAGGCCCTAACTCTGTTAGATTACCTGATTAAAACTGGTTCTGAGAGAGTTGCGCAGCAGTGTAAAGAGAATATTTTTGCTATCCAGACATTGAAAGATTTTCAGTATATCGATCGAGACGGTAAAGACCAGGGCATCAATGTGAGGGAGAAATCCAAGCAGTTAGTGTCCCTTCTGAAGGATGACGAGCGACTCAAGACAGAGAGGGCCCAAGCCCTGAAGACCAAAGAACGAATGGCTCAGGTGGCCACTGGAGTGGGTAGCAATCAGATCACCTTCGGCCGAGGCTCCAGTCAGCCAAACCTATCCACCAGCTACTCTGAGCAAGAATATGGAAAGTCTGGAGGATCCCCAGCATCTTACCATGGCTGTGAGTACAAGCAAACACATAGAAAAGACATTTATCTTCCTTTTCTTTCAGGAGTGTTTTTTTGGTGTGGTGTTGGTTTTTTGGGGTTTTTGTTTGTTTGTTTTGTTTTTTTTTTAATTCTGATTTGGTGTTGAGAGTGGAGAGTAAATGGTGCTTGCCAGGAGATTAACGTGCTGACTGCAAAGGCCTTTTTGCAACGGCTGAGGCTTTGTAGGGCTGCTCCGTGGCACTGATGTCTCTTCAAATGGCTGGGTAAATGTTTGTTTTGGAGAGGATGCGTATATTGATGTAAAACAATTTAAAAAGCAGTTGTTTACTGTCAGTTCCCAAAGGTAGCATTGTCAAAGCTGCTTTTGTGAACAGGTTCCAGTGTTTGATGTGCTAGGCCCCCAACCTCAGCAGGGAGATCAGGAATGGAGTTGTGTTTTTGGTTTTTTTCTGTTGTTGTGGGTGTTTTTGTGGGGTTTTTTTGTTTGTTTTTTTGGGTGGTTTTTTTTTTTGGTTTTTTTTGGTTTTTTTTTGGTTTTTTGGGGGGTTTTTTTGTGTGTGTGTGGGTTTTTTTGTTTGTTTGTTTGTTTTTTAATTTTTTTAATGTTTCTAGTTTTAAAAGGATTGCCTGAAAATGTGTTGAGTTCTTTTTGTGAAGTATAATTCAAGAAAAAATTAGAAATACAGAGTATTTCCTGGATCATTTTGCTACTTTCTTGCTGCTATTTTACTTTGGTATGTAATTAATTTCCTTTATTGCTTGCTCAGCAGTTTGTAGAGCAGTAATGCTTTGACTATGTCTGTTTATTTATACTATCAGCGTCTGGTATGCAAGTATCAGTACTAAATACTGTATTTCATTCTTAACAAAATAATAGAATGGTGTGGGAAGAAGGGATTCTTTATACCACTGCTTGGGGGAACTCCCTGTCATGTTAGGAAGAGGCCTGATTTGGCACTAAATCCTTCTTAATATAAGTAATGATCTGATGAAAGCTGCTTTGGCTGGAATGTCGGTGGTTGTGGTCTAATTCTGAAGGAAAATCTTTTCTTTAAATGAATGCTTATAGTGTGTGGAGGACTGTAACTGAGCCAGTGTGGTGAATCAATTGAGCAGCACTTTGAAGAATCTTAACTTTGTCATGTCCTGTTCCCCAAAGCGCTTCTCAAATTATAAATATGAGTGGTGTCAGTACCCCTGACACGTACAGATGTTTTCTGCAGAAGGCAGTAGGATGCAGCAGGATAAATCAAGCTAGGATGAGGAAAATTTAAGCTATGGAGAAGAGTGGGATAAAACAGTTTTTTCAAAGGGAAATATTTTAGGCTGCAGGGCTCAAAAAAAAAAAAAAGGTATGAGACTTTTTATCGTTTCTTTAATTAGCAGTGGAATAACAAACATCATAGTTTTTCTGTAAGAATCATATTTGAGCATTGATTCAGTGTGAATTTAACAGAAGAACACTTACATTGTTATCACAACGATCACTTTTTCTTCTTTTGAGGTCTGTAGATCTGTCAACTGCGAGGAAAAAAGCTTAAGTTAGGAGGTAGCTCAAAATGCTGTTGTTTTTAACTTCTGCTGGTGGGTTGCAATAATAGTCACCAAGGTACGCTGAGCACACCTTTGGTTTGCTTTGACAGGGTTATTGCTTCGCCAGCACTTCACTTTAATTAGCGCATCTAACTATTGTTTGTCATGTTAAATGCTACCAGAGGCTTCCAACTATTTCTCACAATAAGGGTTGAGCAAGGCAGGGTGTGTTTCTGAATTGGTGCTTCTCAGACACTTGAAGAATTGTTTTCAATGGGGGACTAGATGTCAAGAAGCAAGTTTGGTTATTCTTTCAGTGCAAAGTGTTGATTTACTGGATACTCTCATTTGCCTGCTTCATTATTGCCTTTTCCTGTATCTCTATTTGCAGGGTTGCTTTAGAGGTAATGATTTTTTAATCTTTTTTTTTTTTCTCCTCCCCATAAGCATGTACGTAAGAAGCTTTAGAAATCTCAGGCTTCCCCCCCCCCCCCTTAGGTTCTTCCTCTGTTGTAGACTCTCCTGAACTTAAATTATCTATCAGCAAAAATACAGGTGGTTTCTAGGTTTTGTGATCTGTATCTTCTGAAGTTTTAATATGTTTCCTGAATGGTTTAATTCAATATAGCAAAGCAAACCAGCACCTTACAAAACAGCTGTGCCGAGTGCATCCAATAATGGAAAACTTTGTGTAGAGCTTTGTCCTTTATCCTAGGAAACGAGGAAGGAGTTTCATCAAAATCCAGACATTTAATCTGTTACATAAATGTGGGGTTATTCTTGTGCCTTCTAAATTTAATGGAAAAGATGCTTTTCATTATTTAAAGGGAAAGCAATTGTATCCGTTGTGTTTTCTTTTAGCCTGTAACGAAACCCTTTTGTTCTGAAAATAAGGATTCAGTAAAATATGTAAAAGGAATTAAGTTCTGCCTGGCTCCTGGGAAATACTCTCTTTAGAACAGTTTTAAGATGCGGTTGCTGTACTGTATGTTCTGCTAGAATTGTTTTTCATTCCTCTGAGCCTTTGAAGGAGAGATCAGAGGCATTTAGATTTGCAATCTATAGCATGAGATTTGCCTATTTAAAAATGTACATCCACCTTTGCTAAATATTTAGCATGTCTTATTAAGGTTCAGATATAAATAAAGTTTGGGAGAGTGTAACAGTAGCCTTTTTACAGACACAGCTAAATGAAATGTTTCACCTCTTGGCATTTTGATAGTGATGCATTTTACTTTTGTTCCTTGCTAGGCGCATTGGGTGGGGATTGCAGATTTTGAGTATGCATTCCCCTTACTTGAGAAGACCCATGTTTGGCTGTAAAATCTTCTCAGTTTTGATACTTTCTTGCAGAAGGAAAGAAGCCTAAGCTCACTGAAAGAGCTTAATTGTTTCTCCAGGACAGATCACTAGGGGAACAAGAAAATTCCAGTGGGTAATGTGTCCGGGTTGCACATGAGGGATCTCTTCCCCCTTCAGTCAGTAAGGGAAACTGATACTGGGATAAGTCAGTGGACCCTTTTTTGTTGCTTCCTCAATGTTGAATGAGCTGTGCTGTACAGCGTTGACTCTAAACACTGCGGTGCTCAGACTGCTGCTCTTCTCTAGCTGCTTAAGCATGTGTGTAGGCTTGGATCTGACAGTACAGGTAAGAACTGGGTTTTGTATTTGATGTTGAGCTAGAAAGGTGGGGTTTTTTTCTTGTAGAGTTGTGGGTCTTTGTGTCCCAAACTTATCCTTTATGAAAAAAATAAAATACTGTTAACCTGTGCAGTGTGAGAGAGTTGAAGATGGAAAAGGATCTCCTGACTGATGTACCATCATCCCTCACTGCTGCAGGGAACATACACCAGCAAATAAGGACATTTTCCCTGTTTCTTTGCAGAAATTTTAATCTTATCTCTTTAGAAACTGTGGAAAGTGAAGTGGCGAAGCATGATAGCTTTTAATAAAATCCTTTCCCCAAAGCTTTGCCTTAATGACTCTGTTGGCCCTGAAGATCTCTGTGGTGTAAAGCTTGCGTAATTCTAGGGAGTACATTATGGATTTGAATATTACTGACTGTTGATGCCAACATTTGTAAAAGTATTAGTATGTTTTTGCTATCTAGTCTCATAATCTGTAACTGGAAGCGAGAGAGATACCATAAAGCTAAGAACAAAAAGAAAGCTCTTCCCGGCCTCCATCTTGTCAACAATTTCTGACATACAGGGGACAATTTACTGCCTTCCAGCTTTAAGCCAAGGGCAATTAATGTTCAGATTTGGAGCTATTAAATCTTCTGTGACAAAACACATCACATTTTTATTTGTTCTGGAAAATGTATAAATTGTATGAAGCTGCAGAAAACTTATACCAAGTTTTATTTTGTGTTAGGAGTTCTTGTGCAATGTTGAAACTAAACCTGCTGAGGAGAGCGAGGAATACAAGGTCAATTATTTGAAATAATTTTGAGCAGTAGTTTCCCCATCCCTAATCTACATTTGTATCTAAATATTGTCTTTGTTAGACATTAGTCACCCAGTTTTGAAGACTTCAGTCTCTTGCTCCTAGCCTTGTTTCATCTACAGCTGCCAGTGACCACTAAATAGGATTCTGGATTTATGGCTGCATGGGGAGAAGTAGGGTGTTCTTAATATAGACCTCTTAAGTCTGAACAGTGATGCTTTTTCAAGGCTGGGAGCGCATTTGTTAGAGTTTCCTGGTCTTGCTAAAGTCCCTCATCTAGAAACTATCTTCTTAAAGTATTCTTTCGGCAGAGGCTTACACAGGGATATTACTCTGTTGCTACACTGGAGTCCTTAGTGTGGTAGAAGCATAATCCAGTCACTGCTATGTGGCAGACAGTTTAGAGGACCTGCATAACTCTCTACTTGAGCACCTTGGGCCTGCAGAAGCTCCTGGGAGATGGAGACAGGGCTGTAGGGCTTCACATTATCTTGTTCTTTCTCAGCCACTTGGGGAGCAGATGAGTTGTCTTGCCTTCGACAGACCTCTCCAGATTGTCACTGTCGTGCTGTGGCTGCTCAGGAAGCAAACGGTGTCCTCTGCTGTGGCTGGGCTGTTTAAGGGACTTTGAAAAATGATGGGCAAATGTTCTACGTGGAGAGAAGTAACTGACAAAGCCAGCTCCTTGGCGCCCCTGCTCCCCGAAGAGAGTGTGCTTGAATTAGTTTCAATTTCAAAGGATCTCTGGAAAATGCTGGTCCTCCCTCCATCCTGCCTTTGTGTTTTAAACCTAAGTTTACTGAAGCCCTGCTTTTTAAAGAGGTCCAATCCTGTTACACCTAAACCAGGACCTACTTGTGTTATTTCAGGTTGCAAACACATCCTTTCCTTTGGCCATCTGCTGCAATGAGTTTGGGTTGTCCTTAGAAACATTGGCAGAGGAAGACTGGTGTGTGTTTTAATGCCCTGATTTCACTTACACGAATGCGGCAGCGTAGGGCACAGCGCGCCGTGCACAGCCTGACCTGATTTGAGAGGAGCACGTTGCCCAGAGGTAGGCCAGTTGGCTCAGAAATCACTCAGTAGACATGCAGCCTATTTGATAACAGGTAGGTGAGAGATGGACTGAAGAGGGCCTTTATGGATCTTGTGAAACGCCAAGTCTGTTAACCTTACCTGTAAAGATTTTTGGGAGTAATTTTCTTTAGGTGAAATAATGAGTTTGGATATTTCCAGTGATTATTCACATTGAGTTGACTCGCTATTTAAAAACAGTTTTGTGAAGTGCCAGCAAACTGTTGTTCACTCCCCTATTTAAGCTTTATCTTCCTTTTTGCTTGGAGAGGCATTCAGAAGAATTGCTAATTTGGGTTTGACACTGGAGGAATTTCAGAATGCTTCTGGTTTGAATTTGTTTGTTTTGTTTTTTATATTCTAATCTGCACCTTTGCAGGTTGAAATACATCTCTGGCCTTCCATTTTAGTCAGGGATTATATAGCATATCATCCAGCAGTGAATCTGGTTGAGCTGTGTGGAGAAATTCAGGAGAAATTCAGGTGCTGAAGGAATTTGGTACTCTGTCAGGTGTCACTTGACCACTCTATTTAACTGGCTCATCACACTTCCATTTTTCATCTCCTCTAGCTAAAGGTGGGAGATGCCATTGGTATAACCAGGCTTCTGTAGTTCAAGAAATTATCTATGTCTAGGTGAGCGTAGGGATCACCAGAGATATAATGCTCTTTAACCAAAACAAGCCTTAAAGATTTGTTCAGTTAAATGAATTTCAAAAGTGCTCCATCGGCTTCAGTGCAGTTGGGAATCCTGCAGATCAGCTCTGCCTCGTCACGTTAGTAGGTTGCTATTAATCATTTTGTATTTGAAAGATCTCTTTTATTCCCAAGGGAAAAGGTGGCTTACACAATTCCTTCTAGATTAAGCAGTTTGCACGTGCCCTTTTCTAATTTGAGAGGTTAGGTTGGCTTTTTGAAAGTATCCCATCTTTGTTTAAATAGTTTTTCATTTGAAGACTTAACAGATGGGATCTCCGCTTGGTTCCCAAGTGAATTGCTATCAGTTTCTAAGCTCTTACTTTGAGATTATTCTAATTTCTCAAGTCAGCCTTGATTTTGTCTACCTTTGTAGGCGTACCGATGGAGTGAGGAAGCTGAACAAATTGTTTCTTTCTGAACAAATCTGACTAAGAACTGAATTCTGTTAAGAGTGCCACCTGCAAATGATAAAGCAAGAGCTTATTTTCCATCGCACATGCTGCTGACTGAAAATATCCAGTCTGGTTTTGTTGTTGGGACTGATTTTTTTATAGTTCACTTAGGCAGCGACTCTGCTTTCTAGCAGTGCACTGTGTATACGCTTTAACTCACTAACTCAACCAAACCTAGAGACATCTACAGAGGGCTTCTAATACAGCCAGAATACAGTAAATTACCGATAGATCTGTTTGAAAGACATCATCGCCTGTACTGGAGACAGATGGTGGAGCAGAATCCTGCTTTAGTGATTAACTGAGGTTGGAAATGATTTCCTTGTGCTGCAGCTAGAGTCGTGTTGAGAAGCGCCCAGTGACCTGTCTCCCTGCACCAGCAGAGCCTCACACAGTTGCTTCTGAAGGGGGCCGGGAATCTCCAAATTCTCAAAGCAGCAACAAAGGAGGACTTAACAGGTCAGAATTGATCTATTGAGTCCCGTCTCACATAAACATCTGAGTTAACTGTCATGTGCTGTGGGATAAGAGATTCTTTGTGCGACAGCGATACTGTTACTGAGGCAATAACCTTTACGCTGGGTCCTTGCGACGGAAGCGTTAATGTAGGACGAGGCCAGTGTTGGAGGGCAGTTATAATGGTGTGGGAATGTAAGAGTGAAGTTGCTGGATAAAACATGTTAGATTACTGCCAGGAACAGTGTTTTGAATTTCCCTTAATCTTTTTTTTTTTCCCCTCTTCTTCTTTTCTTCAAAAAATATGCTGGCAGCAATTTAATGTAGATGGTTTTATAACCACTGCAGAAGTTTAAATATAAAGTAGCAACATTTTTATCAATGTTTTATAATGTGAGGCCCAAGGAAGAATTTCAAATTGACTTTTTTTCCCCCCCTCGTTTTTCTTTTTTTTCCCCCTGTAGAAGAAACTCTGAAGTGTTTTGCAGAGTTAATAAAACCAAGTAGAATGAATCACTGAAAAGAGTAAACGTGAAAAGAAATAAGCTATATCTGCGAGACCTCTTATTATGTGTGTTCAGATTGTGGAGCTGCTGAATGCTGGTCTCTGTTGGGAGGTGTGAGGTCATGGAGCTCTCTGCCAAAGCAATCCTGCCTGTTCCCGTGCGTGGCTGGGAGGCAGGACCCACCGTGAGAGGGCGAGGGAGATGCTTGGAGCAGGATGCAATCCTGCTTCTTACAGCTTTTTAGTGCAGAAATGCTGGTAAAAGCTGATTCTGGTGAACACTTTAAGTAGTTTTTCCTGTGGAAATGGAAGGAAAATCAACAGTGAATCCATTTTGCATCATTTTAAAGTCGTTCTGCCATCGGCTTCTTAGTTGCTATGGAATGGAGTTATGTCAACAGAGATGGAAAAAATCCTGTGCAGAAAGTGCAGGAAATCCCATTCTTCCCCACAACTGCTCTTAAAGAAACAGAAGAGCAGAAGGTACCTGCCAGATCATAGTCTGGTTGCCATCTGTTCTCAGGTTACTCTGTTGGTGTCCCATTTGTAAGCTTGTCCAGCTCGCTTTTGAACCAGTTATAACTCTTTCCTTCTCTAACTCCTACTGGAAAGCCACTTCTTTCTGTTTGTATCTCAAATAAATTAATGGTCAGTTTATACCATTAGTTCTTGCCCTATTATCTTGCATAGCTTTTCTCACTCCACGGTATTTGCAAGCCTGATGTATTTAGTAACCATAAACTATTCAATCTTCTTTTTGCCAAGATAACCACATAAAATATTCTCTGCGCTCAGAAGGGAAGCATCTCCGCAGCCCTTCTGGTTTGAAATCCTCTGTCTGGGATTTGAGTGAGGAGAGCTGTGTTTGGGCTGTTGGATCAGTTCAGACTAACGCTCTGATGCAGTCGTGCTGACGTCAGCAATAGCTACGTTAGGTTAGCGCCTGGGACTTAGCATGTGCTTTAGTACTACTCCATCTCTGTCACTTGCTGTTGATGCCACCAGTTAGCAGAAGGTGGTTGTCAAAGATAGGATTTTTTCTCTCTATCATGCCATTTCTCTTCTCAGTCATCTGGGGTTTTTTTAATATTAATTTTTCCCTCTAGTTTGACAATTTTTCTTCACGTTCTCTTTGTATTTCCCATAACCTCCTGTATTTATTACATCATTTTTCTTAAGATGGGTCTTAAAGCCAGGTCTTGAGAAAACTGTTGGTAAACTTCCTTAGTAGTAGGCACTAAGACGTAATCTCTTCTGCAACTGGTTCTTTACCCGTTTCAGTTCTCACACTACCCTCTGTTTAGCAGTAACGTCCTATTTAGCACCGTGAAATGCTTTGCTCAGTCCACATTGATCAGTTTTACTGCTTTTCCTTTTTGACTGACAGAGCAGGATCCCAGTTTTTCTGTCATGAGGGTACCTTTTGGGAACCTTGCGTTGAGTTTTATCCTGTTTTCTTCTGAATTCTCTTTATTTTCATATTTAAAATTATTCAAATGTTACAAATACTTTAAGGTTCTGTTTTCCATGCTGTCAAACATCCAGTTATTTGATGCCCTGTTTATTCCTATTGAAGTCTGTAATAGTCCATATAATATGTTGAAGAGCCTGTCTGTGACTGTTGGAGCAAAAAGTACGTGTAGAGCAGGCAAATTTAGATACTTTATACGAGAAGGTTTGAAAAAGTAATAGAATTGAGGTATGGGTAACATCTTTATGTGGAGGAAGGAGCTTGTCTAGTTAGCTTGAAAGCTTCAGGATCAGCACAACATGGAAGAATTCTTATGGGTGATACATTAATCTCCCTTTAGAAATGGAGTGGGATGGGATGGCACACTGGGTGTATGGTGGAAAGAAAAGGTCGTTCCTTCTTTACGGAGAGTCACCTTCCTTCTGGCCTGCTGGATGAGAGAGAAGGTTGCACTTTGAGTTTTGTAATGGCATTTTGGCTTAAAATGTAGGGGGAGACAAGGCTGGGAAATATTTCTGAGGATTAAAGTAGTGACTGAAAAGCTGTTTTTTAAGATAGTTTGTCAATCGAGTTTTCACATGCCCAGCTGACCTATTAAGAAGGAACTTGATTTCTTTGAGCTTGACATACAGTTTAAAAGTATGGTTCTTCTTTATTATATGTCGATACATATTTTGCCAAACTAATGATCATTCCAACCATTAAATACAAACTTCCTTGCCAAAGATAGATAAATTTCCTGGGTAAATGATTTAGATGCTAGAGAATTACCTGAGAGAGTGAGCGAGCACAAAACTTGTTCAATTACTGTATTGTGATAAACCTACTAATGTTGTCCCATTGGGATGAGAATTTCTGCATGCTGCTGAGTGAAAACATCAATAAAAGAAGATTTGTGCATTGAGAAGTGGTGTGTTTTAGCTGTCAGGCCTGTTCTTTGAGGAGGAGGGGGGAGAGATTATCAGCTAATAAATGTCTTCATCCAAAGAAAGACCGACCAACAACAAAAACCAAACCACCCCCACAACCTAGATACCAAACTTTGAATTTTTTTTTTTCCCTAGCAGAGAATAAGTATTTTTGTCAATTTTGAGTATGAATAGCTGGCTTGTTTGTCTCTGAGCCTACTTAGCAGTTAAGAATAGTTCTTTATCTGTCCCATTAAGACTGTATTATTTTACAGAAAAGTGGGTGGTATCCAATTTTACCCTGATATTGGCCAACTCCCAGCAAATCCCTACTGACATTGAAAGATGTAAGAAATATCAACAAATTATTTTCTTAAGCCGTTAATTCTGTCTTTTATTTTTTCTGTCTGTGTCTGTGTCCTGCCCTGTGAAGCTCTGATACGCTGAGTCAGGGTATCCAGCGTTCATTGGTGTTACTTGATACTGCAACACAAAAAGCCTTTGCAGGAACATTTTTCCTTCAAAGCAATTGAACTGTATTGCAAAGTTCGCCTCGCTTAATTGTTCTAGCTGGTTAACCTCAGCCTCAGTATGAGCTTGATCTCTGAGGGTTGAGGGAGCTGATTGTGGTGGGCGAGTTGGTGGCCCCTGACATCCAGGGGGCCTGTCGCTGAGCTGGAGACCTTTGAGAACAGCTGTGTGACAGTGGGGGTGGTCTGGTCACAAAAACAAGCAAACCTGTTGTATCTTTTTGTTGTTGTTGTTGTGCTAAATGTGCTGGCTTTTTGTCTCCAACAGCTACGTCCCCTCGAGTTTCCTCAGAGCTCGAGCAAGCCCGGCCTCAGACAAGTGGAGAAGAAGAGCTCCAACTGCAGCTGGCGCTGGCCATGAGCCGGGAGGTGGCGGAGCAGGTCAGTTCCCGTGTAGGTTTTCCAGCATCCATGCTTTGATAGTTAAGACAACAATCCTGTTTGGTTTTGGTTTATTTTGGTTTCTTTCCTTTTATTTTTTTTAATGGCAACTTGGCTTTGCTCCAGGTGGAATAGGGGGACAGAAAGGCCATTTTGGAACATGTTACTTTTTTTTTTTATTTTTAAATCCCTTTTTTTAAAGTAACTTCAGCCTCCTGTTGAGACTAGTGGAAGATGACAGTCACTTTGCAAGAAGACTTTTGTGGGAGGATGTTAATCATCACATTACTTGAAGATGTTTTCAGTTAGGAAGAACTGAAAACATGACTAGTCCTGAAAACCTTCAGTAACGGGGCTAGCATAAGAAATGTCAGTGAATTCTGATTACAGTCAAATTTTGAGTGATCTGTACATTCGGTAAGATTGTCTGGAACAGAAGAGTGACCTGACACAGAGTACTAGAATACAGAAAGAACCTGCTTTAAAATAACTTGGTTCCTAATCCTAAACAAAGCCTGTTACTGTGTTAATTCTTAGGAGGTTCATTCTGAATTTGGAGTAAATACTGTAATTGTGGGTAAAGTTTATTGTGTGTTAATTAACAGAGTTGTTGAATCTCAGCTATGAGTGAAAATTCAAGTCAGCCATGCGGAGGGTCTGTAATGTTTTAGAGGCTTCCTGTGACAAGTTTAGCTTACTGCTGCTTGTATTCTGGGGTTGGAAAGGGAAACTATCATCCAGTAAACTTTGTCATTATTTAGCAATAAAGTGAAAGAAAATAAAAATCACAATCAGTTGAAATAGCTTTAAAAGTCACAAGGGAAATAGCAACTGGGGAATTAGTCAACTTCTGAAAGACGTGATGCAAGCAAAGATATTTAAAGTAGTTGAATATACCACAAAGATGGTACTTTACAGATGTGTAGCAACCTACTAAACCTACCAAATTATGCCTAGATTCATGTACTTAGCATTTGTTCTAAACACTTGGAGGGAAGCTGACGAACGCCAGGAAAATTCAAGTTTAAACCACTATGTCCTCCAGTTAGAGATGGGATATTGACTTTGTCTTGAGTTCTCTGGTGTTTCTAGCGTTGTAACTGATTTTTCGGAAAGAATATTTCATTTATGGCTTTCCCATGAGGAGTTGAACAACAGGAGGATAAATTTCAGTCAGCAGAACGGATGTGGTAACGATACCAATGTTAAGCTGGTGTTACAGGGTCAGGGTGCTCTTGACGTCTGGTTAAGACAAGAATCACTAGATTTTATTTCCCCCCCCCCCCATGTGTGTAATGTACAAGTTCCAGCAAATAATCCTGGCGGTCCCGCCACGCATCACTCCTAGGGTGGCAGGGAGTAGTGCCAGGCCTTCCCTGGCAGTGTCCTGCTGCGGGGGCCGGACACCAGCAGGGAGCAAGCCACGCAGTCTAGGCTAATGGTCTATATCAACAGTGTTGATTTCCTTTGCAGGAGGAGCGCCTCAGACGCGGAGATGATCTGAGATTACAGATGGCTCTGGAGGAGAGTCGCAGAGACACAATTAAAATTCCCAAAAAGAAGGAGGTAGTGCCTTCGACTAAGAAATTCCCGGTTATGCTGCCAAAAGCTGAAATACAGTAACACAAAATAGCTTAATACTGAAGCTCTTTTATGCTTTTGGGATTGCTTTGTTGTATAGCTTAAAGCTTCTTCCGTGTGGGTTAAATTTCAAACTACTAGTCAATGCAGGTGTGTAAAAGGAAAAAAAAAAAAAAAAAAAATTAGTTGCTTCTTCACTCTCATGGGTTTGTACTTCAGATAGGTAATGCTCTTGATTAAAGCTCAGATTCTTCCTGCCCTCAGCATACCACTTTGTTGGACCTAATGGATGCCCTGCCCTCATCGGCACCGGCCCCGCAGAAAACAGAGCCTTGGGGACCTCCCACTGTTGCAAACCAAACTGATCCCTGGGGAGGATCCACTGTTGCAGCTACTGCCTCTGACCCATGGCAATCATTTGGTAAGAAGAAACGGTCGGGAGGAAGGCTGGTTTATGAGAGATTGCTTTTTAACGTGGAGCTTTTCCGAGTGTCTGGATGACCATTTTAATTGGTCATTTCCAAGCAGAAACAAATGGAAGTTGTGCTTTGTTCCTGCTTTTTAAGCAGCTGGGTTTTGTGCATGCATTTTTAATCTTAAGAGGAGAAGAGTAAAGCTTCTATTGCCTTCGTACAGCAACACCAACTTATCTCAGACTGGGGGGCTGCTCATGCTCCGAGTGCTAGCTGTGTCCAATGCCACAGGTTTAGACTCTTGCCAGTATTTAATATAATATCTAGGCAAGGTGCTACGGTTAGGAAGGCTCTAGATCAGAGTTACCAGGTCTTTAATTGCTCTAGTCAAATGTAATGTACACACCAGCAGAACCAACTGGAGTAAATTCTTTACATGGAAATTCTGATAGTAAACAAAAAACCTGAGGCTACCGTTTAAAATATTCAACTGTGTTTCGTAAGCTTTTAATGCTGATAGGTTCATAGAATCTATTTCTGAAGTGAAAGATCCAGTATGTCACATCTTAAAGAGCTTTTAAGCCCACTTTTTGGTGTGTTTGCTCTTCTGTGCGTGTTGTGTAGCATGCTGTGGTCCAGGCTAGCCAAAGGCTGTCCAAGGAGTTACTACTTTGCATAAGAAAGCTGATAGTTCCTCCCAGGCCATGTTAAACTTGCTGCATCTCTGCAAGTGGAGCCGGATCTGTTTTTTTATAGGCTTTGTATTTTTTTGTTGTTGTTGAGGGGCAGGGGTTTCTGTGCAAAGAGAAGCTTTTCCATGAAGTCTAACAGCTTCAGGCTGGTGAGTCTACGACCTCTGCTATAAAGTGCTTCAAAGTCACCTGCATTAGCATTCAGCACACTGCCATCCAGATTCCTGATGAAAATTTTGAAGATTAATAATGAAATGCATTCTTTTTTTTTTTTTTTTTCTTTCTTACTCATGGTGGCATTAAAGGCACCTACATAGTTTCTGGGCCAGCTGCAGTTTGTTGTTCTAAATGTAATCTGTTTCCTTTCTGGTGATAAACTGCAAGTAAGAAATCAGGAAAAAGAGTTTTGGGCCCCTGAATCTGTTCGGTGTATTTTTTCCATGGTTAAAAACCAAACAAAATCCACTTTCTTCAAATCTCCTGCTTTTGAGAGTTCATCCTCTGACAAGACTTTTCCTTGCTTCTGTTGCAGCTGTAGCATTTCCTCTCAGTGGCTCCCGACTTTATTAATGCCATAGAACAACCCCTTGTTCCAGCTTGCTGGTTACTTGGCTCCCAACCATAGTCTTGAAGATGTAAAATTTATGAATTTGCTAATAAAAGAGTGACTCATTACATTGTTTTTCTCAAATCCTGCGTGTGCTTTGGCATTTCAGTAGAGCTAATGGAAGCTACGGGAAGGTGTCTTCCCAAGTGCTCTAATTTTGTGCATTTTCTTTATGAAAGAAAAGACGTTTTGGGAAGCGCTGTCATTAGCGTTTCGCTTGTGACATCACTCGTAACTCAGCGCTGAGGGTAGATAAAGGAAATGGAACTACTGGTGTGGGAATAGTGGGGCTGACTTGGAGAATTTTAGCATTTCCTGGTCTGAAGCTGTAGCAAGATGAGGAAACAAAGACTGATGTTACCAGTTGTGCTTTGGGCCACTGTGTGGAGCCTTGAATGGAGTTTTCAGGAATATCGTGATGTGTGTGTGGGGGGGTTGTATGTAGTTTTAAAACACAAAACAATATTCAGTTGGAACTTGAAAGCCATGTGGTGGTTGAAGCTAAGAGCTGTGTACCATGGGGGTAGTTCTGCTCTACTCTTGGGTTATAGAGTTATTCTTAGTTTCACTGGCAAGAGGAAATGTTTGCCTGTGCTATCTGACTTGAAGGTGATTGATTCCCCTAGAGTTGCACAGGATGTGCATTTCAAGTCCAAAGTTCCCATTCCTGCACATTCTTGGTTTGATAAGCCAAAATAATTTCATTTAATGGTAGAAGGAAGAAGTTGTCACCTAAGATGGAAAGCAAGAAATTAGTAGGTTATGGAGGATGAAGAAAAAAATGGCAGGAAATTGTATATAGCGAGGCAAATTTATTTCTCTTTCCTTCTCCCTTTGCTGCCTTAATTGATCACTTTACACTAAGAAGCAATAATGCTGTGCATAACCTGAAGCAATCTGGTAACTTGAATTTGTAGGGAGGAAGAGTCATGAGCATCTCCCAATCATGCTGAGAGTCCTGAACGTACAGGCATTGGATTGAAGAAAAAAAAAAAAAAAATATGGGAAGGGGTATCAGTGAACAGCTCAGACCTGTGTCAGGAGGAGTGCTGCTTACAAATGGGAGTAAAACCAGCACAACTAGCTCAGGGAAGCTGATTTGGTGTTTATAAAATGACAAGATAGTTAGAAGAGTTTGAAAACTATTCCCATCGAATCTTAACAGATTTCTTTGTCCGAGTCTTAATGTTGTATATTTTCTGCCTTTTACATGCAGCCTTTTTAGAAACCCTTTTTTCCTGTGAGTTCATAAATACGCCCTGTGATTTAGGTCACCTTCAGTCAGATATTGTCCGTTGTGGTGGCAATGTTTGTCACAGAAAGCAAGTTTTATTTTCTTGTTGGAACTGTGGATTTTTTGTTATTTATTCGCTTTCAAACGGGACATTTGTTTTCTTCATCTGCCTTGCACAAAACTTAGTTGTGCTTGGTGTTCAGGTACGTATGGCACAGATGCTGGGACTTATCAGTATTCATAATGTTGAACTGCTTCACCTATTTACGTTTAGTATTAATTAGCAGTAATAGCTCATAAGAGATTATGCTTTCCAAAGTGAATCTGGACTGACGTGGGTTCCTGATGGCTCTTTTTGCAGGTGCCAAACCGGCTGCTTCTGTTGACCCTTGGGCAGCACCAGCAGGATCCACAGCGCAGACTCTGTCCAAAAATGTTGACCCTTGGGCTCCTGCTCAGCCATCCTCTTCTGCAGCAAAATCTTCCGTGGATCCTTGGGGACCAGCAACTGCAAACAAACCTCTCTCTACTTCTGGTGAGAAGCAGTTTCATCCAATATCCATAGTATTTAAGTAACCAAGGTGAAATCCAAATGATTTTCTTGCATTGCTTGGTTAAAAGAAGCTGTGTGCTGAAGATTTTGCAGAACCAGTCTATAAAATAAATGGAAGTTGTCATAGCTGGCAGCGAAAAGAACTTCAGATGTAATTATTCTGACTTAGAGCTTTGAATTCGTGTTGCTGCTTCGTATGGTACATGTGGATGTGTGCTGAGCGCTTACAACTGCTGCTGCAGTTGGGTTTTTAAATGGGTTTTACCTTTAATTAGACAAGGGCTTAATTTCTGGCAATGAACGATGCTATAATTTTACCTTTCATGGTGATAAATAGCTGTGCAGATGGATGTCTCCGCAGATGTAGATTGACAGGTGGAGCAGCTCCCCGCTCTGAGGAGACTTTTAGAGGTGCAAATGAAGGTTTGTTCCCTCCACAGAGGGTGTGAAGCTGGCCCTAAGCAAGCCCTTGTGCAGCAAGATGCAGAAGGTGCTGATGTAACTGTCTATTCATGCTCTGTAACTAATGCAACCTTGATGAATCTTAATACCTGGTCTTTTCATGCTGCCACTGTGGCTAAATGCATCCTAAATGCATTTTCTGCTACTCATTCATCTCCATACATAATAAACAAAGGAATCTGAGTCCTGCAAAATTCAGTACTGTCTAATCAGCTTTCCACTGGGCAAAGGGCGATACCCGAAGCATTATGAGAACGATTCCTTAGCTGTGTGGTGGGTCTTTGTGTATAACAACAATACTTCTTAGCAAGAGCAATCTTCCTCTTGGGTTTTTGTCTCTTTGTGGAGCTAAATCGGTACCTGCATTTGCTCAAAATGTGTTGGGGGTTAAAACTAAATTAGAAAAAAAACCATTACGACTAATACCAAAGGGGGGGGAGGGGGAAGGGAAGAAAAAGCAAACATGAAAGCTTTTCAGGAGTGTGATTGCAGCTCATTTAGGTGTGGGTTTTCTTCCTCCATTTTGAGGTAAGGCTGTGTCCCCATTTTGCAAAACGTGATGTTTTCATTGGTTGCAAACTATGGGCAAGTTGTGGTGCTTTAGCTAACAGGCCCTTGCCATCCCTACATGGCCTAGATAACCCTTGCTATTGCATTCCTCCTCCTTTTAACTTCAGAAGCATCAGTCAAAGCAACGCTCCATTTGTCTTTGGAACTTCATTCAGTGGTGTGTTTTACTTGTGGGCTGATTTAACAGGCTTTGTAGTTTAGGCTGGACCTTCGTTGCTGTCCTCTTCTTCTGCAGCAATATATCCCTGCCTACGCCTCTCTCTAGTGCAGACACTCAACACGAACCCAGCCCTCCAAGCTGTGCCTTACATTGTGATTTAAAAGCACATTGCTCTGAATCCTTTGGCTAATCCTGTACAAAAGGGCAGTTCTCTGGCATTATCCTCCTGGGTGAGCGTAGGGATGCTCAGGCTGATCTGAACCGCTGCCCTGGAACATGCCAAGAGTGATTTCTTTGTGACATGAATGGCTTAGAAGTGGCTTTCGGTAGGATCAGGTGTGCGATGCGACTGCAGATCTGTTAATGACAGGGCTGTCTTGTTGTTTTGAACAGGAAGTACATCTTTTGACCTCTTCAGTAATTTGAATGGTACAGTTAAAGATGATTTTTCTGAATTTGACACACTTCGAACTTCCAAAAAGCCAGGTATGAATCAAATTCTTAGCATGCGGACAGTTTGGGTGATAGTGTCAGCAACAAATGTCTCTAGTCTGAAACTTTATTGAAAAAATAAAATAAAATTGACTTTTACAAAGGAACATACTAAAGCTGGTGATAATGCAGCAGTAAAAGCTTGTTGTTAACATTTTGGCCTGTGCATGAACTTACGGGGAATGGGCCTTTTGCGTTGTAAGCTGTAGAATTTCACTCTGTAACCTTTTGCTGCATTGACCCAGACGTTCGTTTGACTTCCAAATTTACAGTATCCCACGTGGTTGGAGTGTGGCTCATGCTCAGAGACTCAAACAGAACAACGCTGACTGACTGAATTCTGGGATGTGTACATTCTAGTGTGTAGCAGCAGTAGGAAGATGAGAAAATACTCCTGTGAATGCTTCGATTTAGTTTTTATTTGGTCATTACTCACTAAAATAAAACTGTATAAGCGCTTTGATACTTTCAGGAGTGTTCTGCCTGAAAGAATAGTGACTAATTCAAAGCTGGGCAAGGCTTCTTTAATACAAAAGAGAGAACCTGGGTGGAATCTAGCGAGGAAGGGTGCAGCAGCGGTGTAGGGCAAGGGCAGAAGCCAAGGCTTTTGAGCATCTTTCCCTTGGGGGACTCTTGGTCCCATGTGTGGCAGCATAGCTGTGAGAACATTGATCAGGGCACGTCAGACAGCGCCTTCAGTAGAGCACTGCAACTCTAACTGTAGCTGCTTCATGCTTTTCTAAAGACCATTTATCTGCTTGCATGCTACCAGGGTGTAACAAGTACTGAAACATTTACATTTGACTAATACAAACATTAGACTTTTTTCTGCTGTCAGAGACTTGGGAGTTTTTTTGACTACGTAGATTAATGAGATAAGTTTTGATTTTCTCTTTGTGTTGTTTCAGCTGAATCAGGTTCCACTTTGCCATCTCAGCATAGCGGTACCACGAGTCCCGATCTCTTTGATTCCCAGCACTCAAGCATGACATCAGGCAAACAAAGTGCAGCTCGGAAAACCCCCGAGTCTTTTTTGGGCCCCAACGCTGCTTTGGTGAACCTGGATTCACTGGTGTCTAAGCCGCCACAACCCGTTACTTCTCTGAATCCATTCTTGGCACCAGGTCTGTTTCTGCACGCTCCTTTAGTTTTCTATTTTAGCTTTCCCTTCCTAAAGGAAAACTGCGTAACTCGGTTCTGTTCAATTGAACCAAAGCTGGTTTGGGCTTGTTTTTCTCGATTACTTTGGCCAAGGGATGGCGACTGAGAGCAGGAGTGTGAGGCATCATGGTTTCAAGGCGTTCTGCCAGACCCTGAAAGCACAGAGTTTCTACTTTTGCCTCTGCAGCTGACCTGCTGGCTAAGCTTTGTTCAGGCAGATTCTCTTCCCTTTTTGTCCATGCTCTCTAAGTGATCTGTCTTAGGAGAAGACTTTGGGTTATTAAACAAGGCTGAGCTAAAGCTGATGATTGTTGGAACAGGTAAGGTGTGAACAGGTGCCACAGAGAATCCCTTGGGAAGGTAAGGAACCTACTGCCGTAGGTTCTTTTGGAAGTGGGTAGGAATTGTCATTTTCTTGCTCTACAGCAGCATCTCTGACTGTAGCCTGAAGTTCCAGATAGTAAACTCTGCCCTGCAATTTAGTGGGTTGCTGGTTAAGCCTGTCTTTAGGCTGGCACAATAAACCCATTCTGATCAAAACACGCTCTCGGTGTAGCTCGAAACAAATAGGCTGTTGCAGATCTCCTGTAAGTCGGCCCCTGTTAGAAGAGAGGCTTTACTTAAAGCAGGCTTAGATGGTGACACTAAACACGTGGAAGATGTATGTGTGTTTTAAAAGCTATTCCCCTGCACTTGAATTCGTGTGGTGCTGCTATGGTGAAACACTTACAAATGCTATTTCAGTGTTTATTTTCTTCACCCCTCCAGTGGTGGTGGGGGAAAAACCCCCGACAACAAAACAAAACAAAAGAGAGTTTATTAAATTCCTTGAGTAGGAAAAAAAACCTCAGTGATTCTGAACAGCCTTGGCAGTGTTTAGCAAAAGGAAATCTGTGTATCTGCCATTACCGGTTACTACAAAAAGTTTATAAGGGGTCACTGGGCCATCCAAATAACGCTATACATATACGGTAAAAGGAATTTGTAGTGTTGGCAGCAGTCCAGAGAACCTCAAACGCTGGGAAAGTTGTTCTCTGCTTTTTCTAGCACTGCTGTAATTCGGAAACAACTTGTTTACTTTACGAATTCTTGTCAAAACTCAGTGCCAGAAACATGTACAGCTTCGAAATGGAGTGGACTGGATGAGATCTTGGAGCCAACGCAGAAATCTGCAGTAGCCAGACTTCAGTAGAGGAGTGCAGACAGCCTGTGGTTCTCTTCTGTAATGTGAATTTTAAGTAGCATTTGAAAAGTAAAAGGAAAACAAAACAAAAAACCAAAGTAAATATATTATCTGTCTGTCACGGTTAGGCATGGTCTGGGTTAACCCCATTTAGAACCTGTCTCTCCAGTGACCATTGTCAGAAGGGGAAGCTGTTGGTCAGCAAAGGGATGTTCTGTGGCGTTGGTAGGTTGAAGGCAACGGGCTGTGCCCCAGCGTGCTGAACGGCTCCAGGAAGGTTTCTCCGCAGGGTGCTTTGGGGTTGGGAGCACGTGGGCGTGTCCAGAATGTGCCTTCTTTGCCAGAAAAGACGATCTCCAAACCCTCCTGTGATCTCTTTCCCTCTTCCCCCTTCTTCTCTCAAAACCAGGTGCCGCTACAGCACCGACTCCAATCAACCCCTTCCAAGTGAATCAGCCCCAGCCCCTCACTCTGAACCAGATGCGAGCGAGCCCTGTGATGGGAACCAGCCCTTCCTTCAGCACCGTGCCACCGATAAGCATGGAGCCAATACCTCTGTCTTCCATGGCCCCGGTGCCTGTGGGGATGGCCCCGATACCAGCGATGGGCACCGTGGCGTCTATAACGAGGATGGGCCAGGGGCTGAACGTGAGCATCGCGGGATCAATGACCCAACCTCTTCACAGTACGGGAATCCCGCCGTCAGCGTCCCAGTCGACAAATACAACCAACCCCTTTCTCCTATAAAGACCCAATTAAAGGAACTTTTTCTTTTCATAGTGTTTCCAGGCTGAAGTCTTTACAGCGGAACGAACGTGGCCTGTGTGGACTGAACGGTGTGTAAGAGACTCGGAAGTAGATTTGCAGTTTACAGTTATGATCTTTGAAGAGTTGTCTCTACTTACCAGTTAATCTAAATCTAGTCTTTGCTACAGATGGTACCTTACTTTGGCTTGTTGAGCATTATGTGAAATGTTCAGACTTTTCACCAAAGTTAGATTCTGCCCATTTTGTTACTTTGTTAATCATTTCAATACACTTTCTAGGGAGAACCTGCCATTTTAAACTCCGTTGGCTATTTTGTAGATGTCAGATGATGTGCTGGATCCTGAAATTACTATTTACCTGCATCTGTCACTTCTTATGCCTGTACGATAGACCTGAGATTCAGAGTGCTAGTGAATGTTTTGCACATAACTACACACAGTTCTAGACTGTTGGTTCACCCATAGTCCTTACTCTTAGAAAAGAGAACGATTCGGAGGGCCCAGGTGGCTGGGTTTTTTTTTTATGCATTAAACATTACAACGCAAAAATCGCACTGCTTTTCCTATCAGAGGTTTGACCGAGAAAGCGAGCTTGTCTCAAAAGGACAAAAAAACCCCACCCCACAGACTCACACAACAGAGGAAAAAAACCCCAAACAACAAAAAAAAACCCAACAAAACCAACCCAACAAACCCCTGAGAACATTCTCGAGTTGTCAGTATCGCGTGTGCTGTCGTACGCAGTGTTGAATCGTACACTACTCTTAAGGACTCCTGAGGAACTCTCTGTGAGTGGCATGCTGCACTCGTGCTGAGTGAGTGTCCTGCTCTGTGCTTGTCCAGTACCAGCTTCGTTTGGAAGTTATCATGTGTATTTTGTTTTATTATTTTGACTTACAATGTGAGTTGAAAGAGGAGAGGAAAGAAAAAAAAAAAGGAAAAAAAAAAAAAAAAAGAAAAAAAGAGAAAAACTTAAGAAAAAAAATTACAGTGGGACAACTTTGAATTCAGTTTCACCGGGGCAAGCTTTAAAACTAATTCAGGCTTAACCTTGCTATATGCAGTTACTCTTGTATACTTTTGCACATATTTTGTTTAGTACAGTTTCATATTTGAGTTTGCAGAGTTACCTAATAGTCCTTTTTTTGCTAATTTTTATAATGTGGTTCTTATTTAACTGTCTGGTTTTGATAGATTTATCAAGTCTGGCTGAAAAAAAAAAAGATATTGGCAAATGTCATTTTTATGATTTTAATGCCCTCTTATTTATGGTTTTAGCTCTTTGTTTCTGTAAAGAGAGTTTAAAAGGGAAGATTAACACTAAAATATTTACTTTTAAATGAAGTATTCATAATGCAAATCAAAACAAATTCTCGTGACTAATTATTTTTAGATGAATTGAATTTGAGCGTAACAGGATTTAAGACTACATTAAAAAAAGCAAAAACACTAAAGTCGCCTTGATTTCCCTTGGTTTGTTCCCGTTTCCCGACGACCACGCTGGACAGCCCACACTGAGCCCTGACGACGGTCGCCAAGAGAGGCTGTTTGTCCTTGTAATACTTCTTGAGATCTGAAAAAATTCTGATGTACCAACACGATTCGTTTGTTTCATTGACTAATTTTTTCTTAATCCGAGGCGCGCTCCGTCTTAATAACCGGTTCTGTTTACGACTGTTAATTGTGAGCTGAACTCTTTATGTTTTTAACTTGCTTGTCTGAACTTCGGCACTAAACCACCCTCAGGTTTCAGCCGGCGTTTCTGCTGGAAACCTGCTGGTCTCAGAGCTGGCAACGCTGCCCCGTTCTCCTTTCACCTGCCCCGCAAACAACGCGTGGAAAGGGATGTCCTGGTGCTCCCTACTGCCTCGAGGGCATCTCTGTGAAGGGACTGATCCACCTTGGTGACCATTACTTGATTAGAAAGTGAGTTTAAAACAAAACAAGCTGAAAGAAACCGCCGGGGTTGTCCCTTGGGGTGTAACGATGCCATGTGGGGCTGTGCCAGTCTAAGGTCGTGTGCTGGTTGACGTGGAAGGGACAGGGTTTCTATCTTGTGGTGGGTAGGGGAGGCTGAAAGACTATCAAACCTAGGGTACAATCGGAGGTTTTAGCCGCGTGGGTCGGTGTAGCTCTGTTAGTATACACAATGCTAAACGTGTGGCCGGTTCTATGCAGATTGTTCTATCCTCTTGAATACCGTTGAATTTGCAAGTAGGATTCAGAATATTCATCTGCTCTTGTTTTTAAGTAGGAGGAAAGAGAATTGCTGTCCACACCCAGTATGTCTTTAAAAGAAACAAAACAAAAAACCATTCATGTTGCCTTTCAGAGTAAGGAAAAAGACTTTTTTTTGTTGTTGTTGTTCAAGTTATTGAAAAGTGTAGACCAGGAAAGGGTGTGATTCTTGCAGGTGGGGTGGGGTGGTGTGTGTGGT
>JANHGN010018201.1:0-12773 GCA_024605025.1 Megaceryle maxima
CATCTCCAGAGGGCCCTTCCAACCCCCACCATGCTGGAATTCTGTGAAAAATCCCATTCCTGTCTATGGTTTTGGGGTTTTTTTGTGACTTCTCAGCTGAGTTCCTAAACTCGGTTACGGTAGCTGCTACGGAAATACTTGCTGGTTACTGGTGGGATGGGAGGTGTCCCAGTCTGCATGGGAGGGATGTGGTCTGCTTTAAGATGTGGTTCGCAAAATGGAAAAGTTTGTGTAAAGGGAGTTGTCTCTGCTCTGCTCTTTTTTGAACAGGTGCCCACATTACAAACACCACCACCCCTGGCAGCCTTAGCAGCGAGGTTAACGAGCTGTCTGATCCCAGCGATTCATCCCAGTATCCCTGCGCTCTGAAGCGGAGCAGCCCTGCTCAGCCAGAATGGCTCAGAATGGTCCTGGCCTCCCTGCGCCTGCTCCTCTTCTGAGTGCAAGAGGGTTTCAGGATTTGCTTCATTTTCTACATCAGAAACCTTATGTAGGTAAAAGGCTTTCTTCTTCTTTAAACTCCTTTCATACCTTTTTGCAATTTGTCTCGCAGTAATTAAGAGCTGCTCAGAGAGGGACATCTCACCACTAAGGTTTAAACGACCCTTCCAGGTCTGCCCATAACTAAGATTGTGTCACACCCCGGGGGCGGCGGGGAGAGGGAACAGTCGTGTGACAAAGCCAATTTAATGCAGCCATAGCTCTGGGAAGCAGAGACTGGCAGCAGTAAGTGCCTCAGAGTCTAAGCTCATTAATTAATTAAGTTATTAGCAAACATTTTAGGGTAAGCTGCACACTCAGGAAATGAAGTGACTAAAAGACTAGTGGGACAGCGGTCCTGTTTCTTTCCACAGCTCCAAGGAATTAGAGCCTCTTTTTGCTGATGCTCACACGCAGCAAAACTGGACGTTCCATCCCAGGTTGCTCTTGGCGTGGGAAGCATTGATTCTAACCTAGAATTGTCATCTTCATTAATTGGAACAGTATTTCACAGAATCCCAGCATGGGATCCAGCTGGGTCACCCAGAGCAGGGGGCCCAGCAGTGCAGGGTCCAGGCAGGTTGGGAATCTCTCCAGACAAGGAGACTCCACAACCTCTCTGGGCAGCCTGGCACAGGCTCCCACACCCTCACACCAAAGAACTTGCTCCTCCTGTTCAGATGGAACCTCCTGGGTTCCAGTTGGTGCCATTGGTGTTGGACTTTCAAGTTCAGTACTAACGGTAGCAATGTCAGACGCCTCTCCTGTGCTCCTCTAGGCCAGGCACCTCTGCCATTTTCCAACCTGAAGGGTATTTCTCTCAGGCTGAATTATTGCAACTGGTTCTGTCACAGTTACGGAAGGTAGAGCCCAAACAGTTAATTATGGAAGAGAGGGCTAATATGAAGGAGCTTATGGCCAGCACTCCCATGGCAGTACTTTGAAGGTTTTCCTTTCTGTTACTTCCTTAAGCAATATTCCTAGTGCTTGTATTGCATGAGAAATATCTCCCTGGCTTTACTGGAGTTTGGCTTGAACCTTTTAGGACAATTCAAATAAAATAAGTATCCACTTTTTAAAAAAATATAAATAAATAAATAAAAAAGAGTAACCCCATTTCAGAATATTTTATCTTTGATTTTCTTCATATAGAGCACAACACATTTCACAAACGTTACCGCGTGTACCTGGTATGAGAGAGCTGCAGCACGTGGAGATGGGATATCAGACATAGCCAGGGGGGTCACCCAGCACCGGAAGGAGCTGCCAGACACGGCTCTCGCCAGAGGAAGGAACCAGCTGATACTGGAAACAACTGCTGAAATCAGTATCTATCTATATACAGGTCAGGCATGAGTAGCATCCAGAGTCACGTGAAAGCAGTTGATGGGATGTTTTGGAGAAAAGGGAGTCAAGGACAAATTAAGGACAATTCAGAGACTTCATTAAATTATTATTTTTTTAATGAAAAGATTTGTTGGTTAAACTTAGATCACAATAAATCCAAAAATAAATCCATCTGATGGAGTCAGAAGAGGTTGTACGAGCTCCACTTCCAAAATACAGATCTGGAGGCTCGGAGATGCCAATCAGGGAAACAAGAAAACATAAAATTATATGCCTGCAGCAAAGGTGCCAACACACCTGGGGAGGCCATAATTCAGCTGTCTGGTTTCCAGGAATACACATTTGAGAAGCACAGGGTTTCTCGTTTCAAGAGCGGCATCAAAGTGGCCGCTGCGATCCCCTGGCAGACGCGCAGGCGGAGGGTGTCAGGAGCCACAGCAGCCCCTCATGAGACGCGTCTCCCCGACGTGGAACGTTGACAGAGCTGCTAATTAGGGGTGCCCGCTGGGAGCGGTCGCTCTCCGGGCCCTGCGGCCCCTCCACCGGCAGAGCCCCCGCAGCCACGCACGCTCGGGGGGCCGGCGGGCCGCGTTCTCCGGCACAGTTACACCGCCTCCCGAGGTGGTGCGAGCTGAGCCAGTACAAGCTCTTCCCTTCTGGCAGAGCTGCGTCCGCAGCAGGAGTTCTGCAAACAGAGCAGTATCTGCTGGCCGTGGGGAGTTTTCACACCGGGAACTGATGCGGCTATGCTGGCAAAACATTGTCATTTAGAACAGGCCTAGGAAAAAACCCACACATTCATCTCCCCATCCTCAGCCATTTGTGAGGCATTAAAGAGTCTAAATACTGGACTTTCTGATAATGGCTACACTTTACAGAAATTCTGATTTCAGTGGGATTGGGTACGCTGAAAATGCCCCGCTTCCCAATTCCCAGTGATTTCTGTCGCCAAGGTGTCTCGTAGCTTTGCTGAGAGCACCGGGAGTACTTATAAAAGATGCAAATAACCAAATACAGTTTGACTGCATAACCCTACGAGTGACTGATGGTGTCTTGAGGGTGTGAGAGCCTGGCCCAGGCTGCCCAGAGAGGTGGTGGCTGCCCCATCCCCTGGCACCATCCCAGGGGAGGTTGGCTCAGAGAGGCTCTGAGCACCCTGCTCTGGTTGCAGATGCCCCTGCTCCCTGCAGGGGGTTGCACTGGATGAGCTTGAAAGGTCCCTTCCCACCCAAACCAGTCTATGATCCTCCAATGTCCTGGAGTCCATCTCTCCCACTCTCAGTTGGCTTGGCATTTGCAGCCACGGTTCCTGGGGCCACACAACTTGTGTGTGAGTCCTTTTCAGAGTTACAGCCAGCACCTGTAGTGAGCCAAAAATGGGATTTTTCTTCAGAAGAAAGTATTTTTACTTTAAATAATGTTATCAAAGTAAGTGAAGTAGCAAATTGGTTTTGTGACACAACTATGGTGACATCTGTGCAAAGCTCAGGTCAGTCTGGTTCAACCAGGCACTTTCAGTCTGGAGAACATTCACCTGTCTCCTTGCAGCATGTACATGTCTCTCATCACCAGCCATTCCCAGTTTCCCCAGAACATCAGGAGCAAGGAGCAAATGTGAATGCTCACGTTTGTATTTCCCCTTCTGCAGCATCAAGGGGGAAAGCATCACCTGGCTGGGGGTTACCCTCTGTCCTGTCAGCTGAGGAGATGTGGCTGGGAGGGTTGTCTAGCCCGTGTCAGCCTGGAAGAGGTGGGTAAGCAATAATTCACTGCTCAAGCAGGCATTAGCCAAGCTGGCTCATTTTAAGCATCAATTCTAGCAATAGCTCAGCCAGAAAAATCAGGAGTGGGGGGGGGGGGGGGGTAACCCCTAGGAAGAGGGTGGTGACAAGAAGCTGGCTGAGGGCTGCATATGGAAACCACTTCTTGTGGCACAGCAGCAGCTGGGGAAGAAAGTAAGACCACACTGCTGGTGAATACTGCTGGCAGCTTGCTACTGGCTTTACTGGGGTGGAAAGCCTCCAGGTCCCTCACTTCAAAACTGCCAACAGGTGCAACAACAGGGCCAGGGGGTGGAATTTCTAATACTCATGGGTGTCCTGGTTTGGGTGGGACAGAATCTTGGGCCAGCCACACTCTGCAGGCCATGAGCAGTTTGGAGTCAGCCAGGGCAGCTGTCCCGTGTTGGCTCCAGGTGCTTCCAACCCCAGTAACATCACACCCAGTATAAAGGGGGAAGGTTGAAGAAGAGGAGGCTTCTCCTAGTCCTGCTCCTCTTCCTGCTTCTGAGATGCTCCCAGGGATGTTTTCCTGTTTGTTGTGACTGCTGCACGTTTGCTGGGCTGAGTATGATGTTACATGCATTATACTGGTATTAGCTTTGCTGTTTCATTAAACCCTGTGGGTCTCCTCTGCTCTTCCCGATCCCCCTTCTCTGCTGGGGAGGGGTCATTGGGTGATAAAGCAATTGCTGTAGCTTAGCCCTGGGTACAGGCTAAATGTAGACGGGGTATAGCTCATATTTTTCCCATGGAAAAGAGAAGGCAGGACACTTTCTTAATCAAAAGAACTTAAGTAAGGGAAATGTTCACAGGATATCAAAAAGTGTCTCTGCCCGTGAAATCCATTAGGCTTGAAGTAATCTCTGAAGGGAACTGAAGACATTCCCATCACTTGAGATGTTTAAAACTAGGTTAGACAAAGCACTAGGAAGTGTACAATAGGGGACAATCCAGAACCAGCAGGGAGAGGGATTAAATGCTCTTAATAAGCCTTTAGCATAGATTCTGTGACTTCAGTGCTAAGAATCCCCATGTCCCCCTGCTCTTGCTGCTCCCTGCAGCTGCTGTAATGGGAGATTATGAAATCACTGTAAATGTGGGCAATTAACTATTCTAATAGAGTTTGATAATGTAATGGTGGGACACTTTTCTTCTTCTTAGTTTCAACTAAGGCTCCTCTGCAGTGGATTTAAGTTGGCTTTTAGCAGAGTTATTGCAGTCTTGCGTTATATAGCCTTAGTAAGATTGTGTTTCTAAGACTTGGCTTGGATTTCAGATAGTAAATCTATTTCTAGCTTAACCTACTTTCTTTTTCCCCTCCCTTAAATTTCAAAATTTCAAAATTCTTTATTGAAAACTTCCAGCTTTAACTTCTGTGCTTAATTGTTCATTGTTATTATCCCATATCCTGCTATGTCTGTAGTCTGAGAGCATGGGCGAGCCGGGGGGCTCACTTTGAGATGATCAATAGGTGAAAGATGTAGGTTGTGGTATAGAGAGGTGTTAGCATTTATAGCTCTGCTCTGTAAGCGCTGGGCTGCTGCTGAAGTACTCTGAGCAACAACGTTTTGTTTATAAACTCTGCCTGGGAAGAATTTATTGTTTCACAAATACCGCTGTTTGCTGTCATCTCTGATAGTTTCTCACATTGTCCTGGTGTGTGGTTTGATAGTGTGTCCTTAAGCCCAGACGACTGCTTGAGTCATGTTCACACTGGAACAGGGGGTGCTTTGTTTAGTTATACTGGGGCAAAAGCCGGTGTGCTGTGGTTTAGAGGTCCTGCCAGTGGAGATAGCTCACTGAAAATGTGCCTTATGGGGCTAGAAGTGACTTATAAGGACTTGCCACCAGCACCACCTTTGAAATCATTTCAGTTTGGCCTCTGAGGGAATTCCTGTGAAGAACTGCTTTCTGTGTGCACCTCCAAAAAGCCAAAGTCAGGCTGCAGAAGAATGAGGCTTCAATAACGTGTTTCGTTCCGTGGTTTCTTTGTGTAGTTTTGCACGATAAATGTTGTGGCTGTAAATCACTGCTAGTCAGTTTGGGTCTGATGAATATTTAACAAACTCTAAAAGTAACACACGTAACGTTCACCTTGGGTGTAAAACTATCTTCAGATAGCTGGGAATTCATAGGATGTGTCTTACACAGAAAAAGTCATTTAAGTCAGAAAAAGGATGATTTATAAATGGCTTTCTAACAGAGAGGTTTTTAGTGTTCTGTGGTGTTCCAGCTGCTAAAGTGAGTGACAGATGTACCGGTGGGGAAGAAATAAAATGATTGAAAAAGGAAAGTAGGCTCCATTTTCAGTTCTGCACCTGCGTGGTGCTTAGAGACAGATTGTGTCCTGTACCACTGTTTTCAGGAGGACTGAGCAGATTGATACCTGCAGAACCTTCAGATGGTACACACATAAATCTAGAAGCCACCCTCACCATAATTCCATGGTCCAGAATGAATTTTCAGTATGTAACATGATTTGAAACAAAGCCCTGTGCTTGATAATTGATTTTTTTTAAAAAATGTCTTGAGAATTAATTTTCACTGGGCAAGCTTATGGTCACGTTTTTACAAAGGAGGTAAACAACTATCTTACAGTAGGGGAGCTGGATCCTGACATACCTATCCATCCTAAGAGGACTCATTGTTCTCAAAGCTCTTCTAATTTTAAACTAACTTTTTGGATGACAAAGCATCGCTCAAAGGTTGTGAGAAACTTATTTTATATCACTTTGCCGATATTTTATTATTATTGATCTGACATACAAATAAAGGTCGGTGAATTTAGAACAAGGATGAATTTAGCCTTTAAACCACCTCTGTAGCAATATGATTACCAGCCCCTTTTCCCCTTGCACCTTAAATCTCAGTATGAGTTGATACTGTGGCATGTATGGTTACCTTTGGTTTTTAACTTTATGAATCCTAGTCTCTTGACAAAGAGAAAAGAGAGCACGTGGCTCATAGTTATGGTAGTAAATGTAAAAACACTGGCAAATTCTTTCCGGTAAGGAAGAGGCTGGTGCAGAGCGTTCCCCCTCGGCCCAGTTACCGTGTTTTCTGAGCAGTGACCACCTGCAAACTGCCTCCTGTCTCTGTGCTCTGACAGCTCCCAGGCTCTGCCCGAGACCTGGAACTGGCCCAGGCTGAAAGCACAGCAGGGACCATTGCTGCCACTGAGCTGCCACGGCTGCGTGCACCGCTGCTTGCTGCTTTTTTTCTGTTGAGCTACCACCATGCCTTTAGGATTCACTTTGCTGCGTTGGACGGGAGATCACAGAGGCATCTAAAGCATTTCTTTGGGGGGGGTTCTCTTGGTATTTAAAAAAACCCCCCAAAGATTAAAAATTAAGCCAAACCACACAGGTGTTCCCTGGCAACAGGCTTGCTGTACAACACCAACACAGAGAGGCACACAGTGATGCCAGCTGCCCTAGTCCCGCTCAGCTGAGTTACAGCACTGCAAATGGGTGGATAGTTAATATTTTTTTTAATGTAAATAGTCTGTTCTGTTCCTGTTTAGGTTATCAAGTGTGTAGACAGGCAATTTTCTACTTGTCTGAGTAAAATGGAAGCTGTTTTTCCCTAGATAAAGTAATTGCTAGAGAATATATGTCAGTGTTCAGCATCCCCAGGAGTTACCCACATTCTCTCCCCTGAATCCAGAGAATCTGATAAAATACTCTCACAAGTGTCAATATTTATGTCTGGGTGGTATTTTCTTGCCCCAAGACCCACTGCCACCCTTGGCACTGTTGCAGGGATTCAAGGACCACATGAAGGTTTTGGTGTATCCGTGAATCCTGCGGCCCTTTCCCACGCCTGCCGCCCACAGCTCAGGGAACAGCCCCACCAGGGCTACTGCTGCTCCTTTGCAAGGCTGTCCTGACTTACTGAGATGACTTTGTGGTGCAAGACAGGATTGGGCCTCGAGGAAACATCTCTTTGTGTTTAACAAATACACTGATGTGAACTTTAATGGGTTTCCAAAGAGCTTGTTACTTCTTCTTTTAAATGCGGTGTAGTTTAGCATTAAACCACTTGATATTCTTGTAGATGGGATAATAAAGTATTTCTAGATTAAGATTTTGCTGTCTAGGCTAGAATTTTCCCTGATTTTTAATATAAAAAAGTAAGACAAGAGCAGACACAGCCTGTGCATCTTCTGGAGAAGAGCCCCAGCACTGGCATAGCTGTGTGAATCCTTGGGAATTGCTGTAAGCTCCGGTGGCTCCAGGGCACGGTGGAGAACCTGTCCAGGCACACATCATTTCAGTTGGATGGGTTGGCTTACAAAGCTGGTATCCCAGAACATCCATCTGGAAATCATCCTGAAAGCTTAAGGAAGTATAAACAGTGTTCCTGGTGATTCCAGGAGAAACTATCTAAGGAAATTTGGTAAGACTCCAACTCATGTTTGTACTTCTTTAACCCTTTGTGTTTAAAATGCTGGCTGACTAAGCCAGAAAAAAAAAAAAAAATCAGCTGGGGTATCCTAAGAAATTTCCTAAATATTGAATCAGAGTCACTCAATCTATAGCAAGCAAGAATGAAAGCATTGTTTTGGTTGGCAGAGCCCTTTCAGATCATCCAGGGCACCCCTGACCCCTGGCCCTCAGCACCACAGCTCCACGGGGGGCTTGGAAACCCCTCCAGGGATCACGGGGACTCCACCCCTGCCCTGGGCAGCCCTGGAGGGGAAGAAATTGTTCCTCAGCTCCAACCTAAATCTCTCCTAGTGCAACTTGAGGCCGGTTCCTGTTGTCCTATCATTTCTTCCTCAGGAGAAGGGATACCCCACACCTGGGCTGAGGCTTCTGTCAGGGAGTGGCTGAGAGTGAGGTCTCCCCTGAGCCTCCTTTCTCCAGGCAGAGCAACCTCTAAACAGTATGACCATATTAAACATCTAAGCAATAGGATGGTGTTAAAAGTGGGTTAAGTAACAAATTTTTTAAAATTTACTTTTAATCATAAAAAGCTCACTGTAAACTTGAGGCATGTGGAGAGTAACTGGATGGACCACAGCTCTATTTCCCCATGAAAGATCTTCTAGCTGCCTGTGCAGGTAGGAGTGAGGTGATCAAAAATCACCCTGTAGTTGAACTACTAAATGTTTTTCCTCCTATTAGAAATATACAAATTTGATTACTTTAAGAACAGAATGATAAATATCATTTTTGCATAATCTGTTCTTGAAGTAAGAGTCCTCTTCAGGGAGGCTGATATCAGTTTTGGTTAAAATTCTATGCATCCAACATATCTGAGGATATAGTGTTAGGGGTTTTTTGTAGCTTTAGCACAATAAAACATGGTAAAAAAAAAAAAGAAAAATAGTCTGATTGTCATCCATCGACCAAGGTAATACTGTTTTCAGTACAGGTAGTGAAAATCTTTGTTTTGCTGAAATCAGTGGGAAAAATTCTCTGACTGTAGCTTAGATCCTTTTTCTGCTTTGAATGTTCTTCATATCGCATTACTGGGATTTACATTTGAGAAGGCTCCTAATGCTTTCCAGTTGAGCATATACATATATATTTATACACATGTGTGTGTCTGCGCAGAAACAGGCTTGAAGAGAGTTATCTGTTTGCTTTTTTGGAGAGAGCTGTTCAAATGCCAGTGTTTGCCCAAGTATGACACTGAGGTACCGCTGGTGTCACCACCTGGAGGCAGCTGCACCATCGTAACCCATTACCTGGGTAACTCCTGGTAACCATGTGCTGGGTGGACAAGGGATGTCCCCAGTTTAGGTCCCTTGTTATATTGCTAAATTATCTGAGCATCTATTTCTGCCAGTTGGGGAAAAGGCTTCGTGCTCCAGGGTGAGGGTTTTGATGGCATCACACTGGTTTGTCTCCTCCCTCGGTGAAGCTGGTGGAGCATCACCCATGGCTTCAGAAGAGCAGGGCTCAGCCCAGTCACATCCCATGAATTGCTCCTATTTATCCCCAAAGGAAAAAATGCCCTGACCTGTGCATAACTTCCCTGGGCTTAATTTGCCAGCTGGTGAGTGTCACATGTTTAATTGGGGCAATGTAAATAACGATCTCTTTAGTGTTTAACATTTTCACCATCGCTGAGCTCAGACAGCTGATCACTGCTGCTGTAAAGCCGAGTCCTTAAATATTATCACGCTAATACCCTTGTATGGTCACACTGGATACAGCTTAGTGAAAGCCATAATCCTATTTAATTTAACACAGTCCTAGGGATTTTCCTCTACAAAGAATTCAGTCACATGCATACTGCATAATATTTTGCATAGTTCTTAAACGTATGGCCCCTCTCTGGGAGCAGGGCTGGCTGCTACTTCTAGTGGCACTTATTAAATCCCGTTGTGCTCCGCGCTGCAGCCCAGACACAGGTATCTGCTGGAAGAAGCTCCATGGTTAATAAGAGTTTGCTGTGGCTTTGAGCTGTGCTGCAGCTCATTCTCTCGAGCTGGCTGCTCCACCCAAGGAGGAGGAAGAGGAGGAGGTTATCCTTCAGTGAAGTTAAGATGCTGAGGGACTACAATTAATTTTACCCGCAGCGCAGCCAAGTCCCTGTCATCTAAGAACTCGGACATATAAAAATTGACTGTGCTTGAAGTGTCGTGGATTCTGGGCTCTGTGGTTAAGCGACTCACTTGTGAGTCATAGGAAAGACTGATTTTTATCTGCTGAGCACAGTTAAGCCCATTTGCTTCAACATGATGTGATAGCTTTGACACAGCGGCAGATCACTCCTCGAATTAGGGCTACACTCTATACCCTTTTTTTCTCTCCCCCGTGTAGAATTGTTGACTGGAAAAAGGAGACTGGCCCTCTGTCAGTCTCGGCCAATGCCACTGCTTATCACGGACCAGCTGTAGATTGCAAGGGCCACGTGCCTGGCAGGTCCCAGGTACATGGCAGACCTCGAAGGGCCTGTGTGGGTGCAGCTCTGAGTGTGGAGGAGAGGAGGCATGTGGAGAGCAGCAAGCTATGTGGTCAGCTCTGTTCAGGCAGCAAATCTCCAACCCTGACAGGCTGAAACCACAGGATGCTCTGTCACCTAGTCAGAAGTTTGGCTTCCAAGCACAGTTCATTTTGCAGGGTTCTCCATTCAAGTTTGTTCCTGTTACGCAATGCTTGGAGCATTTTATAAGCTTTATAGCAGGGAAAGGATGGTGAAATTTTGAGCAACAGACGCTTGGTTAGCGAAGCAGCTCCAGCCAAGGCACAAACTTCTACCTTCATTTTCCTGACAATTTCCAGGCGTGCTGGGACAAATACATGGCCTGGGTGATTTCCAAGTGAGAGTGGCCTCGCTCTCCTTGAGGGTGCATGGCAGATAAAAGCAGCTCAGGGACTTCTCCACCTTCTCTAGCACCGTGCTGGAGGCAGGAGCCTTCCCCTCCAGGAAGGAGGGAGAGTGGTTCAAGCTGAGTAGGTTTCCAAGTTATTTTCAATAACTGAGGCACCACCTGAATGGCTGTTGGCTTAATGCACAGAGTAATTATTAGCATTATTACCACTGTTACTATTAATAATAAAATGGTGCCGCTTCCAAAAGTGCCTGAGGAGCAGGCTAAGGTAAGCTTCATCTTGTTAGGTGCTCTCCAGCTCTGGGCTGATGTTCAAGAGCGCAATAAATCCTGCTTCAGGGCTCCCACTACTGGATCCAAAGCCACATGAGCCAAAATGCTGATGCCTTATGAAATAATTCTGCAAATTCAACTGTATTTTTAAATGTTGGTAATTTAGCTTTATATTGGTTGGCTTCCTGCCAGCTTTGGCATCATCTTCCCCCAGCCACCCAACGTTGTACCAAACCAACTGCAGCCTGTTTTCTCAGTGCTGGTGCAGAGTCAGCAAAAACCCCGGGTCAGATGCTCCCGCAGCACGGTTGTGTGACCTCTTCTGGGTCAAACCTTTTCCGCTCATAGATCTAGTGTTAGTTTTCATGGCAACGTGGTCTCAGAAGATCCCATGGTTTTCTGGATCACTGGAACAGGCTGCTCAGAGAAGTGGTGGAGTGCCTGTCACTGAAGGGGTTTAGAATACGTGTAGGTGTGGTGCTGAGGCACTTGATGATCTGAAAGGTCTCTTCTAAGCAAAATGGTTCTATGATTCTCCTGGAGAGCTTGCTAACTCCACAGGCAAGAGAGCTGTCAGAGAAAGGGTTGGCTGGAAAAGTGAAGGGAACAGAAGGATGACAGCAAAACTCACTGGTTGTTAGAAACCCTTCTCTAGTCTGGTGGCAATGAGGAAGATGTGAAGGACAGCAGCTGCCTGAAGAGTTTGCTCCTTGCAAAAGGATAAGACGCTTTGTCTTCTAAAACTGACACCTTAGGGGCAGTGCAGAACTTGATGAAGTTTAGTTCTCGTTACAAATATTTACACGTATAGTTAAGATGTGTCAAATTTACTGCTCTCAGTCATGCAGAGCAGAGTCTGGTTTATTTATGGTATGTTTTACCATGTCATACATCTTTAATCAGACCAGAGTATGGGCTGGCTTCATTTTTTTTTTTTTTTTCTATTCCTGTGTGTAGATTAGAAGAATAGTTATTGCTTTGGCTTACCTAGTGTCACACCATGAAGAAATTATTGGCAGTAATAGTTATTATTACTCCCTCCAGCTCCTTCAACCTGATTATAAGCCTGGATTAGTGACATATGTTTTGGCTGCTGTGTCAAGCTCCAACATTAGTCTTTTTCTATTTTTTTTTTTTTTGGTGTTTCATGTGGAGACTATAAGGTGGCAATGTACACACATCTGTAAGCTGAAACCTTGTATTATAAGGAAGGTGATGCCAAATGGGCACTGTATTATCTGATATCAAGATTCTAGGCACCATCATACAGCTCTGTCACCTGCAATACCCACCTTCTGCACTGCTCTGGGCTTCTCTTCCCTTCCCTCCTTCAATGCTTTCTGCCCCACAGCTGCAGCTCTCCAGGAGTGGAAAGGAGGTCTCCAAATGGAATGCTCTTCCTCAGCCTTCTCCTGGGTGCACTGTAGGAAACCAGATCTGTCATGAGTGTGAGGCACGTGGGTTACAGAACCAGTGTTTGAAGACCACTGGGACACCTTTTTTCTTGAGAAATTGACCCAGGCTGCTCAGAGAGGTGGTGGCTGCCCCATCCCTGGCACCATCCCAGGGGAGGTTGGCCAGGGCTCTGAGCACCCTGCTCTGGT
>JANHGN010018202.1:0-20719 GCA_024605025.1 Megaceryle maxima
AAAGCACTCCATCCGCTAACGTTATGCAATAATTTTTTTTTAACAATATTACTTGGTTTTTCACTATAAACTTATCAGCTTTACCACCCTCGAAATTTTCCCCCCCCCCCCCCCTTACTGTTGAAAACAGGGCATTAACTGCTTAAAAGCAGAAATTAGAGTAATACAACATATTGATGATTTTTTTTGAGGGGTGTTGTTGGTATTTTTTTGTTTGTTTATTTGTTTGGGTTTTTTTTTTTTTCAGTTCTGGCATTGCTTCAGAAATCCCTCTTTTGTGACATACTGCATGAAGATGCTGACAAGTCTTCATGCAGCAAACCGCCTTGAAGTACTTCCACTGCTGTCCAGAAGTAATTAATAATGCCTTCTACTCTTACCCTACACTTTCCACAGATATACATTTTGGGTCTTGTGATATGGAAACATGAAGTACTTGTTCTACAGAGATAATCATCCAGAATGAGGTTTTCTTTGACAAATGTGAAGAAGTTTTTTCTCATATTTATGTGGAACCTCCTATGTTCCAGCTTGGACCCATTCCTCCTTGTCCTGTCATTGGATGACACTGAGAAGAGCCTGGCTCCATCCTCCTGACACTCACCCTTTACATATTTATAAACATTAATAAGGTCACCCCTCAATCTCCTCTTCTCCAAGCTAAGGAGACCCAGCTCCCTCAGCCTTTCATCTGATAAGAGGAATAAACAGCAAGGAAGCATCTAACAACAGTTGTGCAAAATGACACACCGTACAAAATAACACACCTGAAACCACAAAAACAATGTAGTCTTTAGTAACCTAGTCCAAGAAACCACAAAACAAGTCTGAACAGGTATAGGACTGCAAGGCAAGCCAAAAACCAACAAGGTGAAAAGTGCAAAGACAAGGAAGACTTTGATCTTCCAGAGACCACCGGAGGATGACAAGAGCCCACATCCAGCACCCGGCACAGGCAAAGCACTTTTCCCGGCTTGAAAAAGGCCCCAAAAAGAGTTTTTTGTCGGCCCTTCTTGCTTCAGATCCCTTCCCCAGTGCGGCCTTACCTGCTCTGAAGCTGGTCTCCACAGCAATGAGAGAAAATATTGGATGAGAGCATCTTAGTCTCATCCAGTACAACTGCTCCACAGTTCTTGTGTTCTTACACCAAGATTTGTTATTTCCTTAGTAAAGTACACAAGAAGTTAATGACCAAATGTACATTCATGTATCTTTTGGGAGTGGGAGCCAGAGAAGAATGTCAGGTTGATTCTGCTTCTTAAAACTCTTAAGCTCTGAACATTTTATGGTTACTTCACTATTATGGTTGAGATTTATATTCCCATGGGTTGAGCCCTAAACCAGAAAGACAGATATCTATCTCTCATTTTGTGTTAAAATAGTGGTTATATAACTTCAATTTTTTCCAGAAATTGGAAGCATTGAAGTGTCATGAAATTGAAGAATAAGAGTGACATGCAATATGGATCTGATAAAATGTTATGATTTCTTTTCAAAGGGCTTGTGCATGAGAACTTTGAGGATGTTTTTCATAGAATCACAGAATCACAGAATGTTTTAGGCTGGAAGGGACCTCTAGAGGTCATCTGTTCCAACCGCCATACACGAGTAGGGACATCTCTACCTAGGGCAGGTTGCTCAGAACCCCATCAAGCCTGACCTTGAATGACTCCAGGGATGGGGCCTCCACCACCTCTCTGGGCAGCCCATTCCAGTGATCTATCACCTTCATATTGAAGAACTTTTTTCTAATATCCAGTCTAAACCTGTCCTTTCCCAACACAAAACCATTGCTCCTTGTCCTATCATTACAAACCCTTTTGAATAGACCTTCTGCCACCTTCATGTAGGCCCCCTTCAGGTACTAGAAGGTCACTATAAGGTCCACCCCAGAGCGTTCTCTTCTCCAGGATGAACAGCCACAATTCCCTTATCCTGTCTTCATACGAGAGATGCTCCATTCCCCTGATCATCTTGGTGGCCCTCCTTTGGACACGCTTCAATATGTCTACATCCTTCTTGTGCTGGGGGCTCCAGAACTGGATGCAGTACTCCAGGTGAGGTCTCACTAGGGCAGAGTAGAAAGCGGAATCACTTCTCTTGATCTGCTGGCTCGAGTTCTTTTGATGCAGCCCAGGATGTGATTGGCTTTCTGGGCTGCGATTACACATTGGTGGCTCATATGCAGTTTTCATCCACCAGCACCCCCAAGTCCCTTTGCATAAGACTGTTCTCCAGTATATCCTCTCCCAGCCTATACTCATAATGCTTGTTGCCCTGGCCCAGGTGCAACCACCATTGTTGCACTTGGCATTGTTGAACCTCATAAGGTTCATCTGAGCTCACCTTTCCAGCCTATCCAGGACCCTCTAGATGGCATCCCATCTCTCTGGCATATCAACTGCACCCCCCAAACTTGGTATCATATCATCCACAAACTTGATGAGGGTGCACTCAATGCCATTGTCAAAATCATTAATAAAGATATTAAACAACACTGCCCCCAGCACAGACCCCTGAGTGACACCACATGTCACCTTCCTCCATCTGGACATCAAGCCATTAACCACCACTCTCTGGATGCGACCATCTATCCAGATGAACAGTCTACCCTTTGAACCCATAATTCTCCAACTTAGACATAAGGATTTTTGGGGGGACTGTATGAAAAGGCTTGAAGAAGTCCAGATAGATGACATCCATAGGTCTACCCTTGTTGACTGATTCAGTCACTTCTTTGTAGAAGGCCACTAGGTTAGTCAGGCAGGACTTGCCCCTAGTAAATCCATGCTGACTACCTAGGATTACTTCCCTTTCCTTCATATGCCTTAGCATATCTTCCAGGAGGATCTGTTCCATGATCTTCACAGGCACAGAGGTGAGGCTGACAGGATGGTAGTTCCCAGGGTCTTCTTTTTTACCCTTTTTTAAGATAAGCACAATGTTACCCTTTTTCCAGTCACAAGGGACTTCAGCTGACTGCCATGACTTCTCAAATATTATGGAGAGTGGCTCAGCAACTGTATCAGCCAATTCCTTCAGTACGCTGGGATGCACCTCTTCAGATCCCATGGACTTATTTATATTCAGGTTCCTCAGGTGATCATGAACATTGTCCTTGTTTACAGTGGGAGGGACTTTGTCTACCTGGTTCTTGTCCTGCTGGCCACCAACTTGAGGGCTGTGAGGAGAGAGGTTGCCAGTGAAAACTGAGGCAAAAAAGTTAGTGAGTACTTCATGCTTCTCCTCATCTGTTGTTCCTAATTTGCCATTGTTAATCACCACGTTCTTTGACCTTCCTTTTCTGATTTAGATACTTATAGAATCCCTTTTTTTTTCTTTGTATCCCTTGACAAGTTCAGCTATAGCCGCGCCTTGGCCTTCCTGACTTTGTCCCTACTAACTGGGCAGCGTCCTTGTATTCTCCCCATGATTCCTGTCCCTGTTTCAATTGTTTGTGGAATTTCATCTTGTTCTTTAGTCCAACCAGCAGTTCATGACTCAGCCATGCCTGTCTTTTTCCCTTCTTACCCGATTTCCTGCACATGGGTATTGAGAGCTCTTGCGATCTATGGAAAGCCTCCTTAAAGGAAGGTCTGTGAGCTCTGCTCCTTTATCTCTGAGGTCTGCCTCCCAAGGGGTCCTGCTGAGCAACTCATTGTAGAGCTGGAGGTTTGCTTTCCTAAAGTTTAGGGTGATGACTTTGCTTTTCATCTGTCCTGTACCCCTTAGCATGGTGAACTGAATCAGTGCATGGTCACTGCAGCCCAGGCTGCCTCCAATCTTGATGTCCCCAACTAGTTCACTTGCGTTCATCACCATTAGGTCTAAAACCAGGTAGGGCTGTCTATTACTTCCTTTAAAAAGTTATCATCCAGGGACTCCAGGAATCTCCTGGATTGCCTACAGCTTGCCATGCTACTTTCCCAGCAAATGTAAGGGTGGTTAAAATCCTCCCCCCAGCAGGGTGAGAGCCTGTGAGTGTGACGTCTCCTGGAGCTGGCTTCATCAATAGCCTCCCCTTGATCAGGTGGCCTGTAGTAAACACCAACCACAAGGCTCCCTTTATTGTCATGATCCCTAATTCTTGCCCATAGGCTCTCAACTTTATCATGGCTATTCTTCAGGGACAACTCTTCACAGTTTATCCATTCCTTAACATAGAGGGCAACACCTCCACCCCTTCTTCCACACCTATCCCTTCTAAATAGTCTGTAGCCTTTGATAGCCACACTCCAGTCATAAGATTCATCCCACCAGGTTTCAGTAATAGCCCCTATGTCATATCCTTCCTGTAGCATGCTAGCTTCCAATTCCCCTTGTTTGTTGCTCATGCTGCACTTCAGATGGGCTGCTGGTCGCGTCACCTTCCTAGAGGGCCACTCCTTTGTTTCTCTAAGGTGTTTCACAGCTGCTACCCTGTTGGTTCTTCTTTCCTCAGAAGCTGCTGACTCATCCCTCTTAGGCATTGCCTGTAGTGCAGTTTCTATGTCATGGCTCAGGGCAACAGGTTGAAGGCCCTTACACAAGTCACCCCTCCCCTCCAGCCCTGGTGTGTCATCCTGCCTCTTTGGACAGATAATCCTGATATTATTATTATCCCTCTCCCCCTTCCCTTTTAGTTTAAAGCCCTGACAATCATCCCAGCAATCTCTTGGGCAAATACACTTTTCCACCTTTGGGAGAGGTGTCTCCCATTTAAGGTCAGCATTCCAAGTGCTATGTAGGCCATCCCATTATCAAAAAACCCAAAACTGTGCTGGTGACACCAGCCCCGGAGCCATGTGTTGATGTAGTGAATTATTCTGTTCCCTCCATTGTGGCTGCTTTCCACCAGAAGGAGGGATGAAAAAATAGCCTGTGCTCCCAATTCTTTCACTAGACTTCCCAAGGCTCTAAAGTCTCTCTTAATTGTTCTTGCACTATATTCTACTGCTTCATCTCCACCCACATGAAAAATTAGAAGTGGATAATAGTCCAAGGATGTCACTAAGCTAGGAAGCTTCCTAGTGATGTCCCTAAGTCATGGTCCAGGGAGACAGCAGACCTCCCTGTGTTGGGAGTCTGTGAGGCATATTGGACCCTCTGTACCCTTCAGAGCATTCTCCTACAACTATAACACTTCTTTACTTCTTCTTGTGTGAGGTGGTGATATGGATAGTAGGCCTGTCTGACTGCACAGACCCCTCAGCTGTAACTTCCCCATTGTCCCCAACCTAATTTGTCTGCTTTTCCTCTGCCAGTGTTTCATTTCTGTTGTGTAGAGGCACCTGGGGAGGGTGAGGTGGGCAAGTGGGGATTTCACCTGCTGCCCCCACCATGTACCAGCCTCCACTCATTCTCATCATTTGGGATCCTCTCTATGGCCTGACAGGGGCAGGACACTGAGGCCCTAGGATCCTGGGTGCTCATCAGCAGGTGCTCCCATTCCCATTTCAAGGCAGGCAGAGCCTGGCTCCACCAATCTATCTCCTGCTTTACCTCCCTAATGCTCCTCAGCCTTTCACCTTCTTCACATAGTTCAGCCACCAGGCTGAGCACATCATATACCAGGTCACAGCAAATGCAGCAGTTCTCTTGGCTACTGCTTGCTGCCTGTGAGAGGCTCTGTCCCTCCCTGCAGCCCATCACCTGAATGGCTGCTTGTTTCTATGGGAGTTCTGTCTGTGTCCCCACATTGACGCTGGCAAGTGCAGACGTCACCGGTTTCCACCAGGTGGATGCCATGCTGAGATTCTGTGACCCCACACGTGCTAACAGCAAGAAGGCTGTGGCTGTTTTGCTCCTTGTTGACCGAGCATCACTTCTGGTTAAACCTCCTCTAGAGGGATTTTAATCTCTAGAAGGATTAAATCTCCCTTACTTAGAGGGATTGAATTTACCTTGAACACTGGTAGAGGCTCAGTGGCCTGCCCTACAAGCTGCAGCCAGCTGTGGCACCCACTGAGGCACACACAAGCACTGGTTCCTTGCCCTGTGGGTAGCAACTAATCATACTTAGTGGATGTTGATAGTGGACAAGGTAATTGGCATACTCAGCTATTGGCCAAGTCCAGAGTGAGTATGACCGTGCTAAACACCAATGATTTGCTCATGGCATTTTTCAGATGAGTGAAAAACAGAAAACTGCCAAATGAAAGGTCATAATAGAGAGGGGTGTTAGCACGCATGGCCACAAGGAGGGCTGGAAAGAGTCTAGGAACACTAGCAGTGCTGACAACAGCAAAAGGGTTTCTGGATCATGGAGGAAAGACTAGACAAGACTATGTGCTCTACATACTTGTTTTTATCCTGCAGAGCTATTATGCATAATGTGTGCTACATCTCTGTGCAATGTGTGGAAACAAAATTCCTTTAGAGAGGGATATTACTTTTTTAGCTGTCAAAAATCCCCTGTCTGCCAAACAAATTCTCTGTATCCACAAATTCAGATAAATTCCCTGAATGACAGGAGGCAATGAATAGTTAATTTGACAAGGCAGGAGATGAAATATCAAGACCTACTATGTGATAGGCTGTCCTACCTCAGATATGGGCCTAGAAACCCAGGAGCTGAGACAGAAGCAAAATGCAAGCTCTAATCATAGAATTCCTTATGAATCTAAGATTTGAAGTCAGGGAGAGGTTTGTAATGCATCTTCAGAAAAGGAATGTCAACTAGGCAATGGATTATTCAATTATATCTCATTATTTGATATAAACTTTTATTTTGGACTGTTTTCAGGAAAACAGTAGGAAATTTTTTTCCATACCAAAGCTCTAATAAGTAGTTAAGTCCCTGAAATCACAGCTACTACTAATAAATTGCTGATATTGTTCATCTGCGGTGTTATTCTCTACAGAAAATTATATAAAAACAAAGTGAACAAATGACATCATTATTATAATTATAAAAATAGGAAAATATATTTTTCCCTGTCTTGATTCTCTTAGAAATTAAGTGGGATTTTGAGATTTATTTGGGAATTTGAGGCTGTACCTCCCCAAAATAAGAAGGTGAGAGATCAAGACTTGCTTCCTTCTAAACAACCTAATGAAGCAAACAATGGTGAAGGGGACTAATTCATTCCACACCAGACATCTACCTTTCACCAATTGCTTTGAATGATTTTTAGAGTTCATAATACCTGCATGAACTCCCTAGGTCATATACTAAGAACTTCTAAAAAAAATTCCTTAACTAGCTTTCACTACTAGAACCTAGCTGTCTGTCCTGTCCCATCTGTATGTATAGGATCTCTCATGGGAAAATTAATATTTTCCTTTACTTAGAGAGGAAGCACTGTGTAGTACTTTCTGTATCTCTTTAAAGAGATAAAGTGCAATGTAAGTGCAAAGAATCATTATCAAGGGAAAGTGGATTAGGTATTTAATAAGATAGGCATAAGTTTTTGGTGATGATCCAGACCATGTCAATTCACAGTAGTAAATCACTTTGTATACTTTACTAATTTGGAATGAATGGCAGATAGAAATGTCTAATGGGTATTTGGAGCTGAAGATCAAGTCATCTGTTATTGTAAAGGCTTGTTCCGCAAGACTTGCAATAAGGTTTGATGTATGGTTTTGATTCTGTTTTAATATACCTGTTTCTTTAATGGCTATCTGCAATAATTTGCTTTATGAAAGGAAGAAATATATTCCAAGTGATTTTTATGTGTTAATACTTAATCCTGTTAAACTGCCTTCAGCCTTGGTCTATATTAAATGTTTGACTTTTTTGCTCAGTGATGCCAGGAAATTCTTGGATATAAAATTGTCATCCTCCCATGCAGAGAGAGGTGAAAGAGTACTTATCAATGGATGATGCTATAAAAACCATACTTTGGTTGCCAGGTCTCTAATTAGATTACCTTTTATTGCCCTTTTTTCTCCCTCCCTTCAATTTATTTATTTATTTATTTATTTTTCTTCTTTAAAGCTTTATTTTGCTTCATAAGCAAGATTTAAGATCTAAAAGTAGCTGTCCTTCAACTGTTCTCCAGCCAAACACACCTTACAAGCACCACCTTTTTAAAGTTTGTAAAAACTAAAACGGTGCTTAAATAGAATACAGAATTGCCATGGAATAAAATTAGTGACACCATAGAGTGGGATTTTCAAAGTAACATTGCCTAGAAGCTTAAATCCCCAAAATCAAATCTTGGGACAAATACAAAGGCTATTGATATCTGGAGTATTACATACATACATGTGTTTGAGTGGCATGTAAAGCTAGCTCAAAATCTGCCTCACAGTTAGTCTTCAGAGCATCCATACCCATGAGTACTTAATTTTTTTTAATTCCCTAAGTATTTATAATTCTTATGGAGTACATGTCCAGGTTGCTTGATCTGAGAAACAGAACGTCTGACACAGCAGCTTGTATGTGATCTACTTGTTATCTGCTATCTCCCAGCTGCATTTTCTGTGAAGCTCAATCTGTGGTATGTTCACACAGCATTTTATACAGCCCAGCAACATTCAGATTAACACAGGACATAGCTGCTATTATTTAAAAATATGGCATGGTATCAGTCATACTTTTAGCAAGAGACTTGCATTCAAAAGCCTTCATCATCTAATTAAACTTCTGCTCTCTACATCCAACATGCTGGGGCCTGCTGTCTGAGAAAAAATAGAAAGTGTATTGTGTGAAAATATGGAGAACTAGCAATTTTGTAGATCTGAAGAAAGCAGTAAGAGAACATTTGTCAAAAGAGATGAGGGAGATGTTTCTTATTAAAATGTTAAACACTTTTAAACAGAACTGATATACATTAGCTGAAAATGTCTCATGATGGTGGTTATTTAATGCATATATTACCACTATTATTATGGGAATACACTGCATAATGTAATAAGGAAAACATTTAAAATTGTATTGAAGAACTGAGTAATATCTAAGAAGCAAATGGATACTCCTGAAATAAGTCTAGCATGTTTTCTACTGGCTAGACAGAGGTTTATTTTGTTCTGTTTCATTCAGCAGCAACCTGCACACCACAAAGCCTTACCGTGATTGATGTTTTAATGATGTGAAGGTGGTACCTAGTGTAGACAATCCAGTGAGGGACTTAAATACCTCTGAATCTGCTCTAATCACTGGCTACCATGGGGGAGGATGGCAACATGAGCAGTACTGTCAGCATTGTATAATGTCAAGACAAGAAGAAATTCATAAATATACCAAATACCTGGAAGGAAAATGACTGAGGACAAAAGCAACAATGGGATACATTCTGTCAGCTCAGGCTGACTAGTGTCAGGCTAATCAAAATGGTTTGGATTCAAGTGTCAGAAGCACAAACATGTAACATGCAGATATGATCATTATAAGATTATAATTTTTTTTTCTTCTTTTTTTTTTGTGTGTGTTTTTGTTTGGTTTGTGTTTGTTTATTGTGTGGGTGTTTTTTGTTTGGTTGGTTTTGGTTGGTTGGGTTGGGCTTTTTGTTTTGTTTTGTTGGGGTTTTTTTGTGGTTTCATTTGTTTGTTTGGTTTGTTTTTTCTCTGTTTTCTATAAACTAGTGGACAGATTTAGGCCTTGAATTGAACACTGAATATATCTGGTTTCTACACTTTGTACTTCCATACTTTCTAGTGATCAGAAGGAATGGTGTTCATGAATTATCACAGGTGTCGTGCTAAGGTATTTACTAGTATATTCTCATGTTGTCTTAATTGCTGCCATCCCAACATTTGGGGGTCATTAATAAGATGGCTAAAACTATAATCATTACAGGAAAAACTAATTCCTTCATTTAATTAAAAAAAAAAATATTACTTAGCTTGGACCAGTAGAGAGACTGGTTGCAATGCAAGTAAAAGCTACATGTGGACAAATATTTTGGGGGATAGTCAGACTCATTTTAGAGGGTTGAGCATTATAGTAAAGAAGTAAAATGCCTCTAAAGTTTATGCCATTTCATCTTTTGATATAAAATACACAGAGACTCAGTGACTATGACCCTTTACAATAAAATACCTTAATACTGCAAAGAACAGCCAAGCACTGTGACACTTGGCTTATTAGCTTTAAAACATAAATTATTCTGTTGTAAAATTACTAACATATTATGCAACATATGAAGGATTGCAAAAACCCAGAGGTTCCAAATACAAATCTAAAACCATTCAGGCTGGTGTGTTCCTAGACTCACTAAATCAAGGAAAATGAGTTTTACAAACAATCCTCCAGATAGGAAAATGTTCAAATACTATAAAATGTTGATCAGATTTATTTGGAAAGCAAGCTGTAACCATATGCATATGAGAGGAAGTAACAGATTTTAAGATATGCAGTGACTGTTGTCAAGCTTGCAGCTGTATGAATTTAATGCTGTATTGCTATTTCTACAGTAGACTTCCTTGATTTCACTTGCCTCTTTGCCAGCTAGTATGATTAATACTGATTCAGCTTTACAAGCAATTAAATTGGGAAATATAAATAATCTTCCTACTTGCTTTTCACTACACAGTACCACATAACTGAATTTTTGACAGGAGTTTCTGAGACATGTTAATATTGCAGCATCCAGAATGCTTGTGCACAGATCACACAGATATCATGGCTTCTTTACAGCTCCAGGATTTCTCACTTATAAATCTTCTCTGATTGCAATAACATACACGAATGTAATGATATGACTTCATCTGCTGGAGGCAGAAGAGGGCATATAAATAGGTATGGATGCTTGACAATGTGTGTATCTTTCAATTTTAACTTTCTAAGTGGTTTATTTGTTGAATTAAAATGAAATCTGAAATTAATCTGAAATAGTGGTGAAAGGAATTTGAATGTGTGGCTCACTCTTTGTGCTCATCATAATGTACCAAAACACACCTCCATCCCAAAGTGCAACCACCCCCTCACTGAGTTTGCAAAAGCAAAGCAAGAGAAATTGACACCAATCATAATAAAGGTATTTATGACTAGAGTCATGCAAGCTCCACCTTGAAGATAAAAACTATTATAAAAATGGTTTAAGTAAGGGGGGATGTCAGGGAAGACATCATTGTGGACAAGTCAGGGTGGATACTATCGCTGATCTGACTCCTGGGATCAGTCAATGGGCTGAACCTCGCTTCCCTCCATAGGGAAGGGACGCCTTTAGGTAAGATCTGGACTTTGCGAGTATGTCCCTGGGAAACTTAGAAATTTTACTGAGCTGCTCTTTAATGTAACGTGTTTGGTATACCTACAAATGCTTTGCAGACAGTTAGCCAGCTCATTACTGGCTGCGTGAGACAGTGGAGCACGACTAGAATTGGGGAGTGCAGTGCACTGTTAGTGAATCCAGAGCTGTGAGAGTTCAGATAGACTGAATGCAACCAGACTAGTAGTGCCAAATTGGACATCACTCAGAATCTAAAACTAGCCACCCCCAGCCCCTCTGGTATCTGAGAACCAGCTGGAATGCAAAGGGGTTTATTTTCTGCCCAATTACATTACCCTTTTCATGTGACACTCATGTTGAAACCAACTATATAGAAGTGATTCCTTACAGTTTTGTTTCATAGACATTTCTGTCTTTATATCAGTAATTTTTTTTTTTTGGTAATTCTTTTAATTGTTAGTTTTTAGAAGCTACTGTTCATTTTACATTAGATGATTTTAAAATATGTCCACTGTGGCCAAAATTGCCAGCCACTGAGGAAAAGCTGGGTATCAAAAAGCATTTGTACTCATCTAGGGAGTGCCATGTGAATGCTACCACAGCTTTGTCTCCTCTCTTTGAGAGGAGAAAGCTTGTATTAGGTCCAGTACAAAGTCATTCTCCTGAACTATTAGACTACTAGATTTGTATGTTTTATTAGATCCTCATCTAGTTGCTGCTATTTTGGTGACAGCCACTGACAATGCTGAGCTTTTTTTCATTTTCAGCAGGAAGTTTGTTATATTTTTAGAAGTTTCTTATGCCCCTGACTGTGAATCAAGCTTGTGCTGTTGCACTATGCTGAACTGAGTTCTTAAACACCAACAAGGTATATCCAGTGGCTTGTTAAAAGCGCAATTCCTTGTAGGAAGCATCTACTACATTGGGTTTACACCAGTTATGTGCAGATCTGTGAGTGAGATTTCAATGCTGACCTCATGCAGGATCTTAATTCTTTCAGCAGCAGCCTCAGTCTTTGAGTAAGGCTATCCTGTAGCTGTTGTCAGCTTCTTTATGTTATACAAGGCAGACAGTAACTGAACATATTTTGTAATGAGTTCTCATCCACCATCCATCAGCAGACATTCAAGATGTAGTGCAACAACTAAATTCCTCCTCCAGCTTACTCACAGGGAAGTGGGTTTGGTTAATGATTTGGAACAGATAAAGAAAGGAGAAGCGTAAAAAAAGACCAAGTAGACATATATGAGGATTGGTTTGTTTTATTTCTTTCTCACCTCCTTCTTACTGTGCAGTGTCTAACCGTGTGACATTTCAATTGGTGGGAATATTTTAGAGCTGTTAAAAGAAATTTAGTTCCACAAGGCTAGATGACAGAGATCCTGGTGTGTTATCCACTGGGTTTTAAACTGAAACTTTTAAAATGTTGGCTGCATGTTGGCATTGCTACTTTCTATGGTGAAAAATGCATAAAGTTAAATCAACAACAGAACCAAAAGAAGAAATCAGAGAAAAAAAGTGTCAACTATGTCATTGGTATCTCTGATATGCTGGAACATTTCAGGTAATCCAGTAAAATGTGGGACATAATAAATTACGCTATGCTTTAAGAAGGGCCAGGTGTGAACAAGATATTTTGCAATGAATAATTCTACTATGTGCCAAGATAATAGTAAGCTAAATTTATGTTCAGTTGGAAGACCTAATTATTAAAATTTATCCCTGCCATAGTTGAGAAACCTATTCTCAGCTGTCTCTCTCCTGATTAATTTCCTCTCCACACAGGAGGGATGCCAGGACATGTTTTTCCCTTCTCTTGTAGTTACAGAAAGAAGGACTGTTCCTAGCCCACTCTCTTCTCTTGGTAGACCCATGATCTATACCAGGGTACAGAAACATGCTCTTGAAATCTAAACCAAGAAGATTTCTCTGTCTTTTTTTGGCCCATACATGCAGCATTGACAAACAGCTGTACAACAAGAATTGACCAGTTCTGCACATTTTCATTGATTCAATGCACTCTCTTTGCAGCCCCTGCTGCAATTACTACTCTGTTGATGAGAATAACCTGACTGGTCATTCACTTTTAAGGAGAATTGACTCCATGTCACAACAAAAACTCTGCTGTTAAACTAGACTATGTTCAAGATGATTAACTTCCTCATAGGCTCCCAGCTGTTTTCAGCTTCATACTGATTGTTCATAACTAAGAGGTGTTGCTGCTGCACTGCTCTGCTCAGATTCTGCTAAGAGAGTCAACTTCTTAAATGTACATTTCAAAACATTTCAGTTCTTAAATGTTCACGTGCAAGAAACACATAAACTCTGGGTGCAACTACCTGCACTTGAGGTTTTCAAAGCAGAGATACATTATTTAGTCTGTCATGACTGGTTCTTACAATTTTATATCAAGCTGTAGCATGTTTTCATGTTATTTTATGGGTATCAAAACTCCTAAATATTATTTGTAAGAGGGAGTATATATTTTTAAATTAGCTTTAAGTTAGAATATGTTGATTAGGTGGAAAAAGTTGAAAGGTCTACTTTGAACTTCCGAATCTAAGGGGGAAAAATGCCTTTCCCTTTCCACATTTTTAATGTATTTTCCTTCAGATGTATTTTAAATATCTTGGGAACACTATCTTTATTCTTTTTTCTAAAATGTTTTGGGTTTTTGTTTGTTTGTTTTGTTGTTGTTGGTTTTTACCTCAGAAGACATAAATAAGAATGCATCCTTTTCTGTGGATTTTGTTGAATGTTTCAATGCTGTGATATGTGCATTAATTTATCCTACAAAACCAACCATGCTGTTAGTGTACACCCATGGACACAATGAAGACAGATGATAGTTAATACTTTAAAGGCAAATTGTCCCAAACTGGGAAGATCAGCAGATGGAGGGAGGGTTTGTTTAAGATTAGAGTGGGCAGGAAGAATTTCAGTGGGTTTCTCTTTTGGTTTCTTTTCCCACCAGACATAAACCAGATTTCCATCCTGACTGTTGCCTACTTGGCCTCTAGAGTCCCTAAAAGATTTTGTTTAGCATCAGGGAGGTTACAAATATTAAGATCATTTTAAAATATGAACCCCTGACTGTGGTGCCAGTGTCTTCTATACAGTTTTTTCAGTTTGATTCTGCTTTACATTAGGCACTTTGGGCATAGCACAGAAAGCCAATTTATTACAGCCTATGTGAAACAAAAGAAAGGATAAGCATGAGAAACCAGCTCTCCAGATTATGTTCTGACTGGTTTTGGGTTTGTTTTTTTTTTTTTTTTTTTTTTTTTGTTACTGTTAAATAAAGAAGAGGGGCATACTGTCATTCTCCAGACAGAAATAAATACAGCCTATGACATGGACTTATTGGTATTGGAGTGTATGTGAAACCTTGATGGGATTTATTTGAAGGACACAGGCATATGATACTCTGGTCATACTGCCAGAAGCCAGAGATATTGAAGCACTATATTTTTATTTTATTATTTTATCCTGTAAGGTCAATCTTCCTGAGATTACTCTTCCATCTGGACGTACATGTGCCTCATTCGCTAGCTCTGTACTAAGTCAGCTGTTGGCAACTCTAACATGACAAAAACCCTCTTAAGTCATCAAAGTCCTAAACTTGCCTTCTGGTACCCATAAAAAAAGCAGAGATTAGTGGCAGCACCAGCTTCTCTCTTCCAAAGAGGAAAGCAGGTTTACAACAAAGCTCATTCATGTCTGCCTTTAAAGGTTTGGATATTCTTTGCCTTATTAAGTAATCACCATTTCCAGCCTCTGAAATCCCAAGCTGAAAGACCAATTACATATTACCCTGACAGTGCTGTTTGCTCTAATTTAGATTTACGACTATGTCAATTTAAGGAATGAATCTCTCATAACAGACACAGAGTATTCGGTATGTTTTTCCTATGGAATACAATGTTTCACTTACTGGCAAAATTCCCAGACCCTCAATATGATGGGAATAAATTATGTACATTTACATGGCACTTTTGTGAATTCTTAATTAGGGAATGGCAGCCATAATCTAAAAAGAAGCATTTTATACAGTGAGAAAAAAAAGTAAATCCATTAGCCCCTATAAATTGCAACATTTAGCAGGGATGATAGATTTATGTTTGCTTTTAATTTTCTTCCATTGTATTAAAAAGCCCTCTAACCTTTGAGTATTGATTAGGATCAAAGAATGGATAAATTCTGCTTGGTCTAGAGGTAAACTTTTCACTTTGACATTTTTAGTGCAGCATATATAAGCTTGATAAAACAAACAAACAAACAAACAAAGCAATGTAATATAGCATTTCTTTAATGTAGCAGAGTGGCATAGTTCTGGTCACTGCAAAGGTTAAATATTTTGTGGCCTTTTAGAATTCCAGTTACACTATACAGAGAATTAATTTACCAGACTCTTCTTGTATTTCTTATTAGTATTATTTCTGACATTTCAGAGAGAAGAAAAATATTTCAACCTTCTCTGCTAGTACTACAGAGAACCACTTTATTATCTTAAAATTCCTGTTATATTTACCACCATCAAAAGAAGAAAAAAGAAACTCCTTAGTTGCAGCTCAGTGAAAGCATGTCTTAAGTATGGAAAAAATGAAACTCCTACTAAGCAGTTATAATTTAATGCATCTTATTTGGTGTGTATCTTGACTGAAATTTTGGCAGTTGATGTGTTTGCATTCCTGTGCATATGCATGCACTTGTAATATAAAGGAGCTATAAGAGAATATAAAGACCAAGTCTATCAGGATACTGCTAATAAGGTGAAACTACCCAGTCACTATGTGATGAAAACACAGGAAAAAAAAACAAAACAAACCCAGTATTACATTTTAAAGGGCCTTGTCACTGGTGTCTTGTGTCCCTTTCTCATGGTTAGCACAAGATGTCACACAAATGAATCTGAGTATTTGAGAACATCAAGCAAAATTTAGGCTGAGGACTACTGTGCAGGTGTATCAACACAAGAGATGCCTGCAATGTGTTTAGGTGTGAGTAAAAACTATGGAAGTGGAAAGTTATTACACAGTGTACCAAGCTGTAACATGTACCTTGTTACCAGTTACTGCTATTCCCTTGTGTGTCACTGGTGAGAAAGAGTTCCAAGTGAAGATATGAACGAGGTTATAAAATTTCTGGTAGAGATTGATCCCTTTGATCACCAAGGCAAGAACCAAACCTGGAATAGATATCCCTCAGCCAAGACACGAGCATCAAGCCTTAGATTACTTTGGAAGACTCTACCCAAACCCCTCCAACTGTAGCTCCAGGCTCTCCATCTCAACCCTAGCTATAAAGCTTGATTAAGCCACAGGCCAGGGACCCTGCTCTCTACATAGATTAAATATTCCATGGAGGAGAACCTGAATATCAATCTTGGCTGGCCTGTGAACAAGCTTTCCAGATCCCCTGTGATGACAGGGGAAAATTTTATTTCTTTTAAACTCAAACACTTGGTGGCCTCACAGCCAAGTGTCCTGGTTTGAGTGAGAACAGAACTAATTCTGCTCAGTGATTTTACTTTTCAGCTCAGTTCTTCGAAATAACTTCACCTTCTGAAGTTAGCAGCCTGTTTTCACAGCCAGTGTCTGCTGCTGGCAGTGATACCACCCCATGGTTAGAGTTACTACCAAGTGTTGGTGTGCAGACCAAGGTCACTGCGGGATCTTGTGGACCACACTGGGGGGTGCAGGAAAGTGAAAGGCCGCACCTGCAGGGAGGAGCGGACAGGGCAGGTGACTCCAAACTGACCCATGAGTTATTCCATCCCATAGATGTCATATTCGGTAAAAAGCAGAGGGATCTGAAGGGTCTATAGTTTTAGGTTTTGCTTGCTTGTTGTCTGGCTTGCTAGTTTTGTTTGCTTGCTAGCTTGCTTGCTTGCTTGCTCACTCACCCTCTCTCTGGGGGCTCCCTGGCTCTTCTCCCTTCTTGGACCTCTTTGCCAGCTTTGCTCGACTTGGCTCAGGTCCTCTTTCAGTTCCTTCCTTGGAGCATCCAAGGAGGACTCTGTCCATTCTGCCTTTGATCCCGATCAGTGTGTTCCTGAATCCGGTACCAGAATCCAGCTCCTGAACACAGCTCCTATCTGCTGCAGCGCCAGTCTAGGACTCCCCTGGTGCCTGCTCCACAGCATCAGTGGTGCCAGTGATGTAATTACCATCAGGGGGTTGGGTTCGATACTGGTTTTGTATATATTTGTACATATTCTATTTTTATTATTATTCTCATTAAAGCTGTTCTGGTTTCCTTTTCTAATCACTTAGTCTCTCTCCCTTATTCCTTTTCTCTTCCCCTTTGGGGAGGGAGGGGGGTTAACAGAGAGCATATGTTTTTAGGTCTAAGGGTCTGCCCTGACCCTAAACCGTGACACCAAGGCACCCCAGCCCTTCACCACTAAAATTCCTCAGCGCAGAGAGTTTTTATACTCCTTGATTTCCCTTGACAGTCTGTTTTCAGCTCTACTCCAGCTTTTGCCCTGGGCTTTCTTTGTCTCTCAAATCTAATTCTAGTCAAATCCATGGACAGAGGACTATTTAGGTGTTAAATTTTCAAAACTGGATAAAATGACCACTACTTCATAGAGAACTTTAAAACTGTTATCTCCCTTTCCATCCTCGTCCTAAATTACAATACACCTTTTTTTTTCTGAAAGACATATTATTCAGTGAAAAACCCACTGCAGGCTACTCTGGAGGCCACAGATACACCACAAATCTACAGTTTAAGTGTTTCAAAAATAAATATATACATGGAAACTTGCTACTTGTTGTAAAATTTCTCTGACTTTAATGCTGTTGAACTGCACCTTATTGCTAATGTAGGTCATTGTATGTTATTAGTAAGATGAAATAAAAAGAAAGTTTTTTCAAAATGTAAATGGTGGAAGTAAAACCCATTGTCCCCAGGGTACAAGCAAGCTTTGTTGATGGATATTTCAGAGTACAAACATTCTGGACTGTTGTTTAGTCCAAAAAAGTGAGAAGTCTGACAAGATGTGTAAAGAAAAGACTTACAGCAGTGCATGTAAAAACTTGCTTTGCCTTTTAAAATTGCACTTATACTTTAGAATTTTAGTTATTATCCTAAAATTAATGGAGTGAAGGTGAATGACCAGAAAAGTGTATGGAGAGCAATATGTGCAATTCAATAGGGAAACTGAACACAAAAAAACCCTATTAAGGTGCTATAAGGATGATTAAGTGCTGTAACGGTAGACAAAAGAAAAAATTGCAAGATAAAATACATTTAAAGCTTTGCAAAATGGTGTTTTAGACTGAAATATCACAACTGTTTACATATTAGGAGGATGTACATGTCAAATGAAAGCACGGATTTGTTTTAAGAATCACAAATAAAAGCAAAATTAAGTGCTACAACAGAAGTGATAGAAGTGAAGAGCTAAGTAACGGAACAAAGTAAAACTAGGCTAAGCATTCAAAGAAAATCTGTAAAGAAAGCATAATACTCTAAAAGAGGTAGTGAAATTTGTTCCTTAATTTGAAATTAGAGAAAAGATTCAAGCTAAACTGTAGGGAACTCTCTCCTGTTGGCAGAGGCCTGGGCTAGAGTGAGATAACTGTTCTTCTAGTGTTTTTGAACTAAAGACTCTTTTAGGAAATCTAAGGCAAAATGAAAACCAGGAAAAAAAGAGGAATAGTGAAAAGAATGAAAAGTCCAAGGAAATGTTCATCTGAAAACCCATATATGTTCAGCAAGGAGCCATGCAGCAAAAACTGCACAGAAACAGAATAAGCTGTCCTGTCAACTTGCAGCTCTACTCATGAAATAGATGATGCACACTGTATCAACACAGCAGTTTAATTTCCTGGGGGAATGTGTGGTGTGTGGAGTAAATGCATTCTGGACTTGCTGTTAGCCCTGCATTGTGATGTTTCAACTTGCACTGGGCTTAGTCATGGGGGGAGGTTCATCCAATGCCACATCCAGTGCCAGAGCTGCTCTCACTTGGAAAACCTATAAAGCCTATTTCCTCCCCTTCCTACCTGTCCCTTGAATACACATTACAAAGATACATTTTCGTAGCTGTGCAAACACATAACCAATAGCTCACTTTTTAGACATACAAACAGCTTCTCATTGCTGTGGCCTTTTCTTCCCCTCCCCAAATAATTTCTTTAAAAAATATTATTAAAATTCTGTTTGTTTTGATATTCAGGTAAAGGGAACAAGAGTGAACACCATTTAGCATCTCTCTCGATGTGACTGCAAAGGTAGACAAGCTGAGTAGTTGGACCACTGAAAATACAACAATATACCAGAACAAATCAGAGTGGTATTTGTGAAATTAGTGACTCATGCGATAATTACCAGAAAAAAAAAAAAAAAAAGCCACATTCATAATACAACTATTTCAATATTTGTCTTTTTGGTACTTGAAAGTATGTTAAATGTTTGAAAGGAGGGTAAGGAACTAGATGAAATGTTTTCCTTTTGGAAATGTTGGTTTATGTGTGACAAAATTTCAGAGGCATTAGTTTTTCTTTTGTTTATCATAGAATCATAGAATGGTAGGGACTGTAAGGGACCTCTGTAGATAATTGAGTCCAACCCCCTTGACAACTCAGAAACACCTAAAGCAGGCCACACAGGAACAGATCCAGGTGGGTCTTGAAAGTCTCCAGAGAAGGAGACTCTACAACCTCTCTGGACAGCCTGTTCCAGGGCTCTGTCACTCTCACAGTGAAGAATTTTTTCCTCGTGTTCAGGTGGAACTTGCTGTGTTTCACCTTGTACCATTATGTCTCATCCTATCACAGGGCACCACTGAAAAGAGACTGGCCCCTTCTACTTGGTGTATCAGCTACTCCTCCCAGTTTAGTATCATCATCAAACTTACTGAGGGTCCAATCTGTCCCTTCATCCAGGTCACTGATGAAGATGTTGAATAAGACTGGACCCAGTACTGACCCCTGGGGAACACTGCTAGTTACAGGTTGCCAACTGGACACTGTACCACTGATCACAACCCTTTGAGCTGTATTGTTCAGCCAGTTCTCAACCCATCTCACCGTCCACTTTAGTAACCTACACTTCCTTAATTTACCCATGAGAATGTTATGGGAGACAGTATCAAAAACCTTGCTGATGTCAAGGTAGACAACACGTACTGCTCTCCCTGCATCTACCCATTCAGTCACACCATCATAGAAGGCTATCAGATTAGTCAGACATTACTTCCCTTTAGTGAATCCATGTTGGCTACTGTTGATAACTTTCTTTTCTTCCATGTGCTGAGAGATGATCTCCGGATTGAGGTGCTCCATTACCTTTCCAGGGATGGAGGTGAGGCTGACTGGTCTGTAATTACCAGGATCTTCCTTCTTGCCTTTTTTTGAAGACTGGAGACATTGGCTTTCCTCCAGTCCTCAGGCAATTCACCTGTTCTCCATGATCTTTCAAAAATGATGGAGATTAGTAAAGCAACAACATCAGCGAGCCCCCTCAGCACTCATGGGTGCATCTCATCAGGGCCCATGGCCCATGGATTTGTGGGTGTTCAGTCTATGCAATTGATTTCTAACCCAATCCTCATCAACCAGTGGAGAGATTTCCTCCTTCCAGGCTTTCACTCTTACTTCCAGGGTCAG
>JANHGN010018202.1:20819-51732 GCA_024605025.1 Megaceryle maxima
CCATGCTGGTCTCTTGCCTCCTCTACATGATTTTTCACTCAGAGGAATGCACCTGTCTTGAGCTTGGAGGAAGTAATGTTTGAATATCAACCAGCTCTCTTGTGCTCCCTTACCTTCTAGAGTCTTAGCCCAAGAGATTCCTCCAAGTAGGTCTTCAAAGAGGACAAATTTAGCCCTCCTGAAGTCCAGGGTTGCAATTTTACTTATTGCCTTGCTTCTTCCTTGTATGATATTAAACTCTACCATGGTGTAGGTCACAGAGTTCAGCTGTGGCTGCTGCTCCTGCAAACAGAAGTGGGGCAGATCTGAGAAGTAAGAATAAATGCCACAAACTACCTTATGTTGGAGGTGCTGAACATAACTTATGCTTATAGATGATGAGTTAGATCTCGCAGCTTATAAATTGCTGTTCTCTGCATGCACCACAAGTCCAGTGATTGAGACATTTTGTGTGACACTTGTAGGTAAGAACCTTTCCAATTTTGATGAGTTGCCCATTTCTGTAGGGTTATTTCAAGCTGTGAAGTAGGTCATGGATCTTGTGGGATCACCCTGTAAGATAACACTGGTCAGAAAATAAGATATGTGTAGACAATGGAAAACAGACTAACCCTTGAAAAAATATAATATGTATGCACAAAGAATTTACTGCAGTAATTCTGCTATCAATATGTGGAAATAACTGGGCTAAGTGATCTGCTGATTCTTTTGCATGTTAAAATCTAGTGATCCATTTCTAGAATGAATTAAATTACTCTTCACTGACATGAACTCCCCTTTTAGAAGTGATTAATCATTGAGGAACAAAGTCATACTGACCTTGAATTAAACTTAGAAAATAGTTTAGGTACCCTTGAAAAATATACAAAAGTTTTTTAGTGATTTAACCTCAGATAGTTTGTATTGTTTTTCTTTATGCTTTACTGTTTTTCTTGATGATTTAATATGTGAGTTTTAGCATAGTTGCAATTTTATTCTTATTGTAAAATGTCAATAGCATATTCATTAAAGAGGTAAACATAAACATGCCATTTTAAGAGGTCTGGATTTTGACGAAATATAAAAAAAATCAACATATTAGAAACATCTAAATGAGGGGTTTTTTTATATGTTCTAATATATGAAAACATTTTTTTTCATGTTGTGTTTCATAGAAGGAACAAGTTCTCTTCCCTTTGAACTTTGCAAAATTTTGTCATTGACCTCAAGAAGGCTAGGATAACCATGTGCATGGAAATATCTTACATAACTGAAGAGAAGTAAGCATAACTGAAAACATATTAATTAATTGTAAGATTTATAGAATAAAAAAGTTAGCAAGATCTTTGTTATAAATGTTTTGAGGATACTATAAAAAAAATGTTCTAATTAATTCCTACCCAGAATGTGTCAACACTTTCTACAATCCTCCTAGATGCTTTTTTTGTTTGTTTGTTTGTTTGTTAAACAGAAAAATTGAAAAGCTGAAGTTCCTTATCAATCTATTTGGTTCATGATTTTAATTATCATTGAATTACTTAGCACTAAGTCTTCTCTGTTTCTTTGCAGCAGACTATTTGCCAGTTTGAAATGTGAGATCTCAGATAATGGCATACTACAAGTGTCTGTAAAGATATTTGGTAAAACTTGACACATTTTAGTGTTTGCAGTTTTCCAGGACTCAGAACTTTGTATCCCTCTAACAGTCATTAGGAATGGGAAGGCTCATTTTATTGATTGCACCATGAGGATGGCTGTTCAGGTTCAGATGGAGCAGAAAGTTTAGTGGAATATCAGTTAAATGCTTCAGTGGTCAGTGAAAAATCTACAGTCATGCTCTTATCACAGCTGATGATTTTAATTTTTAAAAGATGTTAAAACTGAGTGCATCCTCATACTTTCCAAGGCTGCAGAAGCAATTGAATATACCCAAAATAGTAGTTTAGATAATAGCAATCTCCTTGCTTTTATATGGAAATTACCATTATGTAAAATCAGCCAGTGAAGAATTCCTCACATTGTCCCACCAAAAAGTTTATGGTTAAAATATTTTTCTTTGGTTTTAATGGATGAAATTCTGTCAATAAACATTTCTGTGCATAGTAATTTTATTTTATTTTATCTAATATTAAAGTCATATTATAGACTACAGCTACTGAATGCCTGAAGGAGTTGATTGTTCTATTGCCTTCAGTCAGATTTGGGAGAAGTCGTATCTCCAAACTGAAAACTGGGGTAAAAATAAGCATTGCTAACATTTAACATATCCTAGTGAAAGGGAGTGTTTAAAAGTTGTTTCAGGTTGTAGACAAACAAAATGCATCAAACATTTACAATAGTTTGATGAAATATGAAATAGTTTGCTGCATTTAAAGTAAAATATACATCAATACAGTGACTCACTGACTCAACAAATAAACCAAAAGATTAACTCTAGTATATTGAATTGAGCCCTTTTAGGTTCATTTTTATTAGACTGAGGTGTCAAAATGAACAAATCATTGGATATAGACAAATTTAGATAACTGATAATTTTTGAGAGTGCTATACATGGTGAGTTTGTCTGCATTTATTCAATATTTTCTCTTAGATCTAGTTCTGCCTGTAACTTTCATCCCCAAGGGACTGAATTTTCAAAATCCCTTAACTAACCAACCAGAATATGTGTTATAAAGTGGATTTGCATTTAGTGGTGATGAGAGAAGTTAAGCACAATATAAATCGCAGAAGCATTTCACTGTTCCAATTGTACCTCTGAAAGGAAATCAACAGAATGTTGCAAACTTTGTGAAGTGTATCATGTTTGTTTAAAAACCAGTGGTAAGTAGGTGATTTCAGGAGGATTCTGTCAGTTTTAAGGTCATCTCAAAACGTTATGTACAATTACAAAAGATAGAAAAATCTATAGAGCTTCTCCATGATTAATTTAGACCAATGTTGTCATTTAAATCCAGCCAGCAACTAAGCACCACACAGCTACTCACTCCTCTCCCCTCCCAGTGGGATGAGGAGGGGAACTGGGATAAGAAGTAAAATTTCTGTATCAAGATAAAACCACTTGAATAACTAAACTGAAGTAAAATATAATAATAACAATAGTAAAAAATAATATTAATGATTGTAATTAAAAGGAATATTATAAAAGGAAGGTGAAATAAACCCCAGGGAAAGACAAGTGATGCACAATGTAATTGCTCACCACCAGCTGACCAATGCCCCAGCAGTAACCTGCTCCTCCCAGCCAACTCTTTCCAGATTATATACTGGGCATTATGTTTTATGGTATAGAATATCCCTTTGGCTAGTCCAGGTCATCTGCCCTGGCTGTGGTCCCTCCCAGCTTCTTATACACCTACTTGCTGGAAGAGCATGGGAAACTAAAAAATTCTTAACTTAGGATAAGCACTACTTAGCAATGGCTAAAACATCAGCGTGTTATCAACATTATTCTTACATTAAATTCAAAACACAGAACTGCACCATCTACTAGGAAGAAAATTAACTCTATCCCAGCCAAAACTAGGACAACCAATTAAATAGCACTTATCTTTAACATCCTACCAATAAACTGCAAGTTTCTAGCTATGCAAAGATTTGAGTACACCTCTGAAATCAATGTGACCAAGCATGAAGAGTTTAGCGCTGATATTTATGTCTGTAAACTCTGGAACTAGTGATCTCCCAGGAATTAAAATTACAGTTGATGATTTCCTATCCAAAGTATTCTTGTCTTGTTTAGCCTCTCACTGCTTTTGATGAAACCCAGCCTTTGTTATGTATTAAGAGGTGTGACTAAAACAATACCAGTCTTCATTTGTGTACCTACCCCTACGTATTAGAATATAATGCAAACAAAACTCTGTTGACTGATCTAAGAAAGAATATCTGTTTGGATGTAATGCTTGCTTCTGTGTAATATTAGTCATGGCTAAAATGTTTAAAATTATTTTATTTCTAATATTATTGACAACACTGTTTTTTTTTAATTTCATAAAACTTTAATTTTGAAGGAACATTTTTAGTGTTAGTACAGAAGAGAACATATGATGGGAATGTTCTTTACAGTATTTTATACAACATTGAGTTCTATGAAACATTCAGTTGACTAAGCAATTGACATTCTACAAGGGTTCAAACATATATTTGTTACAACTATCAATAGTCTTCCATGATATTAAAAAAGTTAGAGACTGAGACCAAACTAGGACATAAAACTTTGTAACACACTTCATAACTAGACAGAAATTGAATTTTTAAAGAGCAACATGGGAAATATTCTGTGATTACATAGCACTGCAAAATGTAAGATCTTGTTATTAATGTGAACATAGAACAAACAGGAAAAAGTTACCAGATACAAAAAAAAAAAAAAAAAAAAAACAAACCCAAAAATGAAACATGACTTTGCCTTTGATGGTGTGGGTCTTGGAACAGGTAAGATAAAGAGGGAGCTGATGCAATCAACTGGCTACCATTCCATAACATGCTAAAAAGTACTTTGAGTGAGATGGATGGCACTTTCTAGCAAAAAAATCTGGACTGAATAATGCAACTTTAGTTTAATCAAAGCACACCCTAAGGAGCTTAATTTAATTTAAACCAGATAATCCCGAATGAGCGGGATAACATCGGAGCAGCCTGGTTTGTTGGACACTTGCCTGACAGGAGGGGAATCTGGATTCCTCCTCCTGATTCAAAGACTATTTAAGAAAATAGTGATTAAATGTCAAAGCAGTCTAGTTCTACCTTTTATTGAAAGTTCAAGGAAATTACTAATTTGATCCAGAAGTTTGACTTCAGTCAGCTGTGTTTACTTGTTTGTTTTTTTAGTTTCTGCAAAAAATCTTAACAATAAGCCTTATTTCTTTGCAAACTTCTTCAGTTCTTCTTTCAATATACACTAATGAGGCTTGAAGGACAAACTTGGTCTGGCAATTTTCAGTATATGTCTCTAAATAAACTTTAATTTTGCATTTATATTCGCCTTTAAAACTGTGGATTTCCTATCTAAAGGAGTATTTTCTATACTAAAAAATTAGTTTAGAAAACCACCAGAAAATGCCTCTGTAGTGTGAAGGGTCATGAAATCAAGCTTCTGGATCAAATTAATAATTTCCTTGATCTGGTGGTTTTCTAAACTAATTTTTTTGTGAAATAACTTTTTTTTTTTTTTTTTTTTTTTTTGTGTGTGTGTGAAATGACACCAAACAGATGAAACAATTTGTTAATTTTATTGGAAACAAGAAGTGTTACATGTAGTTGGGAAAGCCTTGGTTTCTAATGTCTTAAAGTTGAAAAAGTTCAAAAGAGTAGAAGAAAGTAAAGGAGAAAGAGAGAAGAAGAGAGTGAGATATTGTCACCCTTGGTTCCAGCAATGTCTCACAGGACCCATCCAGATCTTGAGTTCTTAGGTGGTGGGTGCAAATCCAGGGATATCTTGTAGAACAGGTCCAGATATTGTGTTTTTTCATGGTGTATGCCTACTAGGACATAGGCGGAAGAAATTAACTCAGAAAAAGACACCATCCTATCTTCAAATAACTTCTCTCTTCCTATAGTTAACTTCCTTATCTGCAAGAATCAGGCCTTGCCTTGGACCAGGGGTGAGCAGGGTAGTTGCTGCCTTTCTCACATTCCCCCTCCAGACCTACCTTTCTCCACCCAAGTTACATTTTACCTCATCACCACTCAAGGACTGAGACATTAGTCCTTTAAGGAGAAGTCAGCCTCCTACTGGGACATATTGAAATGGAAAACATGACTGAGACAGACATGGAAAGACAATACGTAACACTGTAAACTCAGTCTGCCATGATGGTAGTTGATTGGATATGGTGTTTTTCTGTTTTGCTTTGTTTTGGTTTGTTTTTTTTCACTATGATAATCTTCTCTCAATAAAAAAACTAAATTAATTTATTTAAATTCATGCAGGTTTTCAGGAAGCTGTGTTTGAACAGTCAAAATATTTAGTAATAATTTTAATATAGAGGGAAGGTTAAATACATAATTTAAACTGATTTCCTGCTCACAAATAAAGTCTGATATATAATTGTTAAAGGGACTCAGAATTATTGTGTTTAGGGTGATAATTGCTGGGCTCCAAGACAGAAGGCATGGTTAACCCTATAGATATCCACAGGTACGGGAATGCCCAACGTCAACATCATTTAACTAGAAGAGGTGGAGACTGCCCTGGAGAACATTGCTTGAGGGGGTATGAAGTCAGTTTACAGTAAATCTTTGTTAAAATGAAACTCTGAAACCAAAACACCCTTATCGATTTTAGTGCTGGGCCAATTGGGGGCAATCAATACAATGTAACTTAATCTCAACTGCATAAATATTCTCTGCTCTGTCATGATGGGGTCCTAGTTTTCTTGGCATTATCCTGCTAGCACCTGATTCTGTGCAAGATTGAAATAACCTGATTTCTCGTCTCTGGGTGTGGATTGGATTTTGCACACCAAGTAAGGAATCAATTTTTGGGACAACATAATCAGGAGATAGAATTTTGAAAATTAATATAATCTAATTCTTTTAAAATGGAAGAAAAATTCCCCAAATATTTTCTTACTTATTCTTAAGGAACAGACAGAAATGTGGTTGTAATCTAATATATATCACAGAACTAGTGTAGGTTTACCAGTTCGTTGTCATTTCATTCTTAAAATTCTGCTTAAAATTCTGTAATACCATAAACCACTTAATCATAAAGGGGTCAAAAAATGTAAATTCTGTAGTGCTGTTTTCCTAAAATATGCAGACTACTTTTTGCATACTCAAAGACAAGTGCAAACATATATCTGCTCTTCTCTGTGTCAACAATGTAACATGGGCTATGAAAAGGATTGATAACATTCAATTTTTCTCTTTCTCATAAATCTCATAGGTTTATTCACAAGTATTCATCACAGCAGAGATGTGATTGAAATTATATTTTTCTACTGAGAGCAATTAATATAAATTTGATAGATAATTTATATCTGTATTTGATTTTTTAATTATTATTATTATTATAATCTTAAAGATGGAAAGATTTTTAAAAAGTCATAGGAACCCAATTTAAAGTATAACAAAATTGTCTATAGCAGCAATATTTTAAAAGATATTTACATTGCCCAATGAGGCAGACTGTCATTCAAAGGGCTTTCTGGAAGTTTCTGTTTTTGTTAGGTATATTGAATATCCTACCTGATATCTAACTTGCATCAGCAGTTACCTAAATATCTTTGAAAGTCTGTCCCAATTCCTTTACAGAACTGCATTCTCAGCATGGAATATAAATGAAGACTAATGCATTTCTCTGGTGGTGGTTGTTCCAACGGAAGTTATTTTCATTTAAATTAATAAAATGGAAAACATATTAATTAGTAATAAATCAACGGTATCTGTCTGTATTTCAAAGTAGAGATGTCAGCACAGTGTATGTTTAAATTGACTTAAAGAAAGTTCCTTCTCAAAGCTTTTCTTCATATATGTGAGTGGCACATTTTACAAGGGATTAGACTGCTTTCCACTGCAGATACTTCAGCCATTTCAACACGTATTTTCCTAGCTAAAACTTTTGACATACATAACACATACGTCATGCAAAGATGCCTAAGGTAGTGGACTATAGGCAGGAGTTGCTAAGTGATCTTGGGAAAAAAAAATAAATATAGAAAGTAATTCTCTATCTTGCTAGGGAATATTTTCACTGTTAACTTGTATTTACCACTAAATCAGCTTCTGTAACGCTTGTTCCAATGACTCAATGTATCATTTGGACAGAGCTCCCAGTAGCATGCTAAATATACCCAGCTCTTCAATAGGACTTCTGAAATTTACTGTTCAGCCAGCTAGTGCTGTAACAAATTGCCAGCAGTGAGAACTGCATGTGCTACCAGAAGGTTAGCTAGACTTTTACTTCAGCCTCTGCACTACGGATGTTATTGGCAAAGTGTGTTAAGGTCAAATGCCATTCTTAAAACCATATTTCAAAATGTTTGTGATGATACAGGTCTCTGAGGCATAGCTATACATCAGTCCGCTTAGAGCTAGGCAGCATGTTAGCAAGACAGGAATTGAAGAGGCAAGATAAGTGCCACAGCACAAAACAGCTGTTAAAACACAAACAGAAAGTCTCTTCTATTCACTATGGTTAGTTTAAATTTTGTGTGATGTTCTTATTTATGCTTTGAACAAGTTTGACAAAGTCTCTTTTACATTTAAGTGTGTGTGATTTTTTTTTTTTTTTTTTTAACTATGAAGAAATGGAGGGTACTATTGTTGTTACCCTTTCTGATTTTATTTGAGGCAGGTTAATTTGTAAATAGGAACATTATGGCATATTTCTGTAGCTGGCACTGCAGAAAGGTAATTGCATAAAGGTCTGGGACAATACACAAATGGAGAAATATCCAAGTCAGTAGTCAGCACAAGTGTCTGAATCTCTGCACTTACAGAAATGTCTGGTCACTTGTGGTTGGTGGTGTTTTCTTTTTGTCCCATGTAACACATTTCTTATCCAGGAAATGTTTACTGACCACAGTTTGCTGCATCTCTTTTGTTAGATTTCATGTCCATGTCTGCCAATAAAGTAAATCAAGTTCTTGCTCTTTTTTTTTTTTTTTTTCTTGAAGAAGACTTCAGGGTTTGATCCATTCATTTAACAAAAATCAAAGTAAAAAGCCCACATAGTTTAAGAAGAAACAAATCAAGTCCATTAGGTTCAAAAGTCATATTTCATTCATATGTAAAAAAAAAAGACAACAGTAACATGAAATAGTAGGTACTATGTCACTTCAGAGATTTAGCTATTTTCAAAATTCTGAATTTATTACAATTCTTTGAAGATAATTTTAGTATGCATTGTACATCCCACAAAAGAAATATTACAGTGTGTTTCCACCCACTAGATCATGAACAAGTACCTCAAAATAGTTTGCTTCTGTCAGAGACAGTAAGAGTCAAACTATTGTATTCAAGTGTATCATAGAGGAATTGAATGCTGCAACATCTGCGGGAAAGCTATAAGTTACTGGAAAACGTCCATATAGGCACACATGAAAGAATAAACCCCACGTTGCTCTCCTCTTCTTCAAGTGGAATAAATGTGTAGCTCAGTTGAACACATGTATACATGTGCAACAGTTGAGAATAGAATGCAGTCATTCTGTCAGAGACAAATTCAGCCCACTTGGAGGGCCTGAATGTAGCTGATTCTTTCTATAAACTTCTAGTGGTTTACAGACATCATGTGAACAAGTATTTGATGTTTCCAGTACACTGTTGAAACCAGTGATGCTAGAGGAAAAGCTTACCATTTGGAATCATAGATACTGATATATCTTTTTTTTTCACTGTAATCAGGAAAGAGTTTGTTCTGCCCATATTCCAATGTGACTGATAAGGAACATGGTTGTGACTAATGAAGAAGCCACTGAGTGCTACTGATCTGCTACCAGTCCTGAGTAATCACCTTCAAGGTTGATCAGACATTTGTGGGTTCATCTGATCTACATCAGCTGAGAAGTCATTGCAGAATTCAGCCAATATAATAAAATTGTAAGAAAATAACTTCTAGAGGCCCAAATTCAATCTGCCAGTAACTTTGTATGTATGTGATATTTCACATTTTTAAATATTTGTAAAGTCCTATAGAAGTAGAAAGCATTAAGGTTAGCCTGGTATACGTGGAGCAACAGTGTAACAACATTGATGCTTATACCTGTGCACATGTTATTGACAGGTAGCAGGACAGTGGCCTTTGCAAAGTGTGATAAGGTGCACTGAACAATTACATATTTTATTAAATAGAATTGCAATCAGAATCTGGTTCTAAGTGCCTTCTGTACCCTGTTTTCCAAAACGCTGCTTGTGACAACTGCACTACCTCTTTAGATAATGAAGATATACCTGCTGGTCTTTGACCTTTGCTCTTATTAGAACCGTATGAAAATCATAAGGACTTCATTTATTTTATAGCAGTACAGAACAGGCAGGAGGTATCACAGTTCTCTGACATGTAATTGTGAATTTATGAGTAATGTATTCATTAGGAAACCACCATTTCCTTATTTTAGTCTGTGAACCTTGCATTATCGCAGACATCACAGCATTTTTTTGTGAAGTTTTCCTGTCTTTTAAGCGCTTTGCAGGTTCAGATTCTGTAAAGCACTTCATCATTCTCTCACTATCTTCCAGAAGTTTAGGATTTCTTGCTTTTCAAGTAGCAATTTGTCTCTGCCTACTCTGTGTTATAAAAGATGACATTATCAGACCCTAAGGTTGTGTGATTGCAGGCAGCAACTGCTTTAGACTGAAGTCTGAAAGCAAAGATGCCTTTAGATCTTCTATTGCCTCATATGTGACCAGGGATAAGGTACTTTTTAGTAGGGATTTGCATTAATAAAATTAAAGCTTTAGGATTTCACTTCAAAGGGAAATGTCAATGAAAGCATATCTTCTCTTCATTGCACTGGTAGCAGAATATTAACATCACAAATGTAAAAGTTTATATAGCTAGAGGCTGTAGTCTCTGTCTCTCAGTAGAGAAAAAGAATTCTCAGACCACATCAGAAGACTTCATTGCTTAAAAAATCACTTAAAAAATGAAGAGTGCATTTTTTTTCAAGAAAGTAAGCATGCAAAGCACACTTATTTTCAAATTAGAATATCTATTATTAAAAAGGTTAATTTGCAATGTATGAATTTTAGACAGGCATCGACATAGAAATAAATATATTAGTTATATTTTTGGCTTTTGCAAGCTTTACTGGTACTATTATTTTGTGCTACAAACATAGTCATTGATTTCAGTAAAACAGATCTACAGTGGAGGTTGCTGCTTGAGGGACAGAAAATTCTGTGTGAAGTATAAGTTATCAAATACAATTACACAGTGAAATGGATTATTTCATTGATACTAGTCCATAGGAACATCCAATTTGCAAATAGTGAAGAGATTTTTGAATGCAGAAAGTCCTTTTCAATTGAAAGGAGGAAAAACGGATTGACAGTTTTTTGGAACAAAGTGCTTTGAGAAGATATGTTTATTTATTTTACTGTCCCAAATAATTAAGGGATTTTAATTCTTTTATTGTAAGTAACATAAGCAAATATAATTATCATTCACATACTCAATGGGAAGTTTAGTAACATAAACTCTCAGCCAAGCATTGCTCAAACATTTGAATCATTCTTTAGTCTACCCAAATCTTGAAAATTATTATTAAAAAGACTGATGTTTTAAGAGTATCATCTGGAGAGCCATAGAATGCTAACAATTTAGCCTTGAATACAATCTCAGATTATTAGCTATTAACATGTGTCAAGTTTTGGTATTCAATGAATATGTCACATGCAGTTTTATACTTGTGAGTAAGGTTAATATTGTTTAATTGTTTAATTGGTTTTGTTGAGGTTGAGAAAAAAATACATGGTCTAGGAATTCAAAGAGTAACTTTTCCTAAAATAGTGTAAAATTGTTGCTCATGGTCTCTAGATTCCTCACATCTCTGTTTTCATCATCGGTCTGCATCAAACAGGCAGAATATAAAAAGCAATTTCTCTTAAACTCCCACAAATATTTTAATAACATTTCCTGAATATGGGAACCATAGTTGATCAGTCTCCCTAGCAAAGAAAAACTTTTTATTTTTTTACAGCAGATCTTCTGACAACAGGACTCTTGAGATACTATTTAAGTGACTTTTTATGATAATTGCAGACCTTTCCACATGATTCCTGCATTATAATGAAAAATATATTTGGTGGTGTTAAGAGCAGGTCAAGGGATGTTCCCCCAACCCCCTAGTCTGCCCTGGTGAGGTTGCATCTGGAATATGCTGTCCAGTTCCGGGCTCTTCTGTTCAAAAGAGACAGGGAACTACTGAAGAGTGTCCAACAGAGGGCTATGAGGATGATTAAGGGACTGGAACATCTCTCTTATGAGGAAAGGTTGAGACACATGGGGCTGTTTAGCCTGGAGAAGACAAGGCTGAGATGGGATCTTATCAATATTTATAAATATCTGAAGGGTCAGTGTCAAGAGGATGGGGCCAGTCTCTTTTCAGTGGTGCCCAGTGATATGACAAGGTGCAATGGACACAAACTGGAACACAGGAAGTTCCACCTGAACTTGAGGAAAAAATTCTTCAGTGTGAAGGCAATGGAGCACTGTGACGGGCTGTTCAGAAAGGTTGTGGTGTGTCCTTCTCTGGAGATTTTCAAACTGGCGTGGCATGGGCGGGGGGGGGGGGGGGGGGGGTGGGTTTGACTAGGTGATCTCCAGAGGTCCCTTCCAACCCCTATCATTCAGTGATTCTGTGATGCTGTGGGTTTGTTTTTTTTTTTTTGGTGAATAAAAAATTATTGTAAAGAAGGCCTATTTACTAGGATGTGATAGAACTACTGGCATGGTTTTTCAATATTCATGGGATTCTGTGCCTGGATGGATTTGGCTGTGACTAAGGGATGCATGAAGAATATATATTATTAAATGAGAAGGAAATTGCAAGTTGATGGGATAATCCACTGAGCTGTAGAAAGCATCATTTTCCAAAAGGTTGTTTTTTTTTTTTTACATGAGGTTTTCTACCCTTTTAAGTGGTTTTAAAGAATCACTCCTACAGTTTTATTTAAATGAATCAGAAGATACTGTTGCCTGATACCATCAGCTTCTTTTACAAGATCTAATTGTAAGGCCTTCCAGAATTATTCTTGTATTGAGTAGACAAAATATTGCTTCATTAATGAAGTACACCAGTGTTTAAATATTCTTGCAAACTAGAGAGAAAGATGACAGCGATATACTCTTGTGATTTCACTTAACCTATTCTATGAGTGATTTACTCACTCAAGCAGCTATTAGGAAAATCTGACTCAGTTCTCCTTCTCTCCTGAGAGAATTTGGTCTAGTAACTACAGAATATGTGCAATATATGAACTGGAGTGAGGACAGTGACTGACACCCAAGATTCACCACCTCTGTTTCCTAATGAGAATGACAGAAATACAGAGCTTCTTTTGGAGGGATAGATAGATATTCTTTTTTTGGCACAACTTCAGCAGGAGAGATCCTGACTTCTGAGCAGATTGCTAACATTTTTTACTTATTATAAAATTAATAAAATTTCTCTGACATAAATGATGTTTATTTTATTGTGACTAAAATATTAATCTGTTTTCCTTTGAGAGAATGTATGTGGGGGATTTTAGTCTTTTGCTTCTGTGTGTATATGATTCAACACTGACTTTAGGTGTAATACCTATGTGTAACAGCTCGAGGTGTAGCTGTGAAGGCATAACAACTACTTCTCAATAAACTCACTTTTAGTGTGCTTCAGCTGTAAGCCCTGGTCAATGCAGACTGAAACTTAGGTCTTCCACATACCTCTCTTTTAGTGGCATCAAGTTGAAGGAATAAATTCACAGATGCTGGAGAGTTTGAATGAGCTGGTTTCAGAAGTACAATACAGTAAATGTCATGTATCCAATTATGGATGTGGAATGAGTTTATTGATCTGAGAGCCTGCATTCCACTTAATTCCAGTTTTATAGGGCAATGCTTTTTAGAGTTATACATAGAGAAGATTTGATGCTACATGTTTGAACTACTGTATTGCTGTTTCTGATTGAGAAATCTGAGATGCAATTTTCTCAATTATACATGTAGGAATTATTAACATATTTCAGGCCAATAACCAAAGTGTGAATTAGAGGTCTTAAAAAAAAAAAAAAAATCAGTGAAGGCTTTATTTTTACTACCTCATTAAAAGAAAAAAAAAAGAATTATCAAAACTGAACCTTGTAATTTCTCTTAAGTTTCTTCAATCTCCCTTTTCCATTGCCTTGAATGCTTTTCATGCTTTGAATTAATGTTGTTTGACAAGCACTTTTCTATCTCAAATTCTTTAAAAATTCTGTTCTACAAACCTTTTCACTTTCTTCGTCATTCAGAAAGAAATATAATTTAAAGATTAGGAATTCTTTCAGAATTTGACTTTGCTTTCAATACGTTTATCACTTAAAGTAATGCACCAAAGAACTAGCATATATTTACAAAATCTCACTGGAAAACATTATCAGACAGAACATTTTATGTCTGTCCTTTGATATCATTCCTGATGTCTACAAATGTATTACTTATGTCTTAATTTTGCATCAATCAGTTTGGGTGGCAATTTTCATATTACAGGTAAATTGCAAATATCTTTGACAATTCAGTGAATGGGAATGGATATGTGATAAGGTTTCTTTTCTTCAGATACATGACATTACTTTTAACTAGCAAGTAATAATAGAATGCTAATATGAATTCATGGCACTTCAAAAATTACTGATATTTTAATGAATATTAGAAACTGTTGAAATATTCCTAATTACAAATAACACTTATCAAGATTAGTATATCAAAATCAAGTGGTTTGTATGCAAGCATATTTGTAAAGCTGTTGTGTTCTATTTTTTTCCTCTTCATTCTTGAGCTAGGTTTACTTTTTCTTAATGCGCATAACACTGGACTTGAAATAGTTGAAATTGAACAGCAATAAAATAAAATATATATTTATTTGAGAGATTCAGAAGAACAAAGAAACTGTAGAAGTAAACTTTTACCGTACTGAATTAGATATAGTGTCTGACACAGCAGGTATGTCATGTATTATCTGGGAGATACTGGATCAAATAAATTACTTACTACATCAAATAAATCATCTAGTAAAACATACAATATTAATATTAAATCAGATATGTTTAAGAATTCTGCAGCCTACAGGTAGTTAGAAAGATATTCTTTTCTATTTAAATTAAATTCATTAAACATGCAAGTTGTGCACTGTCTGGTAAAAGGCAGAAATATTCCTTTGACAGCTTTCTTTTCCTTTTCTATATTAAACTGCATTATCAACTCGGATACTGAAATAACAGAATGGTGGTATAATCAGTATGAGTAAGTTTTCTTATACTTTTAAATTGTGGATAAAGAAGCTTTGTTAATGAGCGTTATGAGACAAAAATTTATTGATGACTATGATGTGGATCATTGCCATGCTTGTTTATTGTAACTCTTAATGAAAGGCAGCCTCCTATTACATATGCATAGAAGTCTGCTTTCTACTGTCACCATTTTAAGCTGCATAATACATGCTTAAAAAATATGCTGTTACACAGACATAATGCCACATTTTAGCAGTCCCAGTCTTTTGCTGTGGTGTGTTTTAAAAACCTGGTTTGATCTCACTTTTCTATTCTTCTTTTTTTTTTTTTTTTCTTTGCTTTATTTAACGAGCTATCCTCTTTTCTGGGTGTTTATCGTCAAGAAACTCACATATTATGTATATGGAAGTCATTTAGCTGTCATATAGTATTTAGCAATAGCTCTTACTGGGATTTCTGGTTCAAATATGGCATAGTCCACAGTGCGGTGTCTAGATATATCAATGAAGCATTTGCACCTGGTTTATCCTCTGCTATAAAAAATGAGTTTTGAACGGCTCCCAGAACAACGACGTGTGCCATTAATATCTGAACATATGGTAGTCCTGAGAAGACTGGACCGGGATTGAGAGAAGGGTCCACTTGGCTTGTTTCCCTCTATATCTTTCATCCCTTAGCAGACAGCTTTCTTCCCATTCCAACTATATATGGATGTTAGCTTAGTCAATGGAGTTCCAGCGAGGCTTTGTTCTATCAAGTTTATGGACTCACAGAAGTCAGGTGTAATGTCTGTGGTTTCAGGATTCAACTTTGTATCGACTGATTTCTTGATAAACATAATATGACTGTATGAGGATCAGTGACATAACTGTGCAAATGAAATTTAAAATATGGGGTTTAAAAATAACTCAATGCAGTTTATATTATTTTGCTACAGAAAGCACAAGGCAATACAGAGGAATATTTGGAACTAAATGAGTACTGAAAGAAGAGGAAAAAAAACCTGTTTCTTGAATTGCTGCTTGCAAAATTATTTATTTCTTATTTCTGATTTTCTTTTACTTGACTTGGGGCTGCTGAAGAGGCCCCACCATACAACAAACCACCAGATGACGGGGAGCAATGTGCCCTGTTCACCAATGCGCCCTGTCGCATGGTGGAAAAACATCAACACTGGAAAGCTACTGCGTGGAGTCCCACACAAGCAGTCATCAAAGCTGCCGAAAGACAATGCCCATCAAGTCAATCCGCAGAGGTGAAAACCATACAGCTGGCTCTACATATCGCTAAGCGGGAGAGGTGGCCAGGGAGCCATCTCCATACCAATTCAAGGATGGTGACAAATGCCCCATGGGGGTGTCCAGAACAATGGAAGCAGAGAAACCGGCCATGTAGAGGCAAGGCGTTCTGGGCTGCTGAACCATAGCAATATTGTCTGCTCAAGTAGAAAACCTCGTTGTGAACGTACATCACAGGGTTGTCCATGTACCCAAGAGTCAGGCTCCTGAGTAACATCAATCAGCGGGTGGATCAGGCTGCTAAGCTTTAAGTGATTCAGGTATATTTAGACTGGTAATATAATGGTAATTTATTTCTAGCTTGGTGGGCCCATTGTTTTACCTTTCTCCTGATTCTCCTTCCCATCCCATTGCAGGAGGAGTGTGTGTAGGGGGGGAGGTAGTGAGCAAGCAGCCATGTGGTGCTCAGTTACCATCTGGGCCTGAACCATAACAAGTTGTTTATCACATTTAAGATTTTGTCTTCCTAAAAAGTTATGTGAAAATATCTTAAGGTATTTTAAAAATAAAATTAGTAACACTTTTTTTCCAGTTAATATCCTTTGATGAGAATGAGAATTTTCTAATTCAGGCTGTGGACAATTCTATGGCTGTTGGCAGAGTAGGAAGCACCAGGTGCCAGAAATAAGTATGGGCTCCAATAGCACTGCCAGCACCTATATTTATAGGACTCCTGCTGCCCAATTTATGGAGGGACATTTGGCTTCTGGATGACATCTTCAGGTTAATTAATACCCACATACAATAGTACAAGTAACTGAAGTGTTTTCAAGGTCGGTTCTGCATCAGCCAGGATGCCTTATCAGCTGTCTTCAACATCTGGCACTGCTTTGTCTTTCAGATGATAGTCTTCAACTTTGTTTCCCTTTGGAATATGATGTACCCACCCTTGTACAACATTAGTGAGTAGTTACAACACAACACACTGATCTATAAAGCAGCAGTGTTTGTTTTGTCCCCTTCTAGGCTGTCTCACAAATCATCCAAGCTGCATAATGAAAACTTAAATACAAACCATTTCATGTCAGACAACAGAACTAACTAGCCTAACACACAGCGGGCAGCACTTGAACAGCAGATGTAAAGCAGTGTCTGACAGATATTATGGCAAGACATCCTCACAAAAACAGGATCAATGCTATGCTTATATGAGTGGCAAGTTAAATAAAGAATAGTAAAAGCAAAATACATATTTTGCAATAACTTTGAACAGTTCCTTCTCTTGTGGCAATTTTGTTTGTATCTTTTGTTTGGAGTTGTTTGGTTCATTTTAGATTAAAATATTTTTATAAGTTTTGAGAGGCACTGAAAAAAAAACAAGAAGATGTATCATCTTATTATCTGCTCTGTAAAATGTAAAAACATGCTTCTTTATGAGGAACTGCTCAGAAAAATTATTCTTATGGAGACATATCGCTAAGAGCACAGAAGAATATTTCTTCTGTGTCTTAACTAAAATCAAGTGGTAGCAAGTTGATTTTTCATTCCCTTCCTGTGTCAGGAAGGGAATGAAACAAATCAGTATTGGTTGAATTTATTTTTATTTTGAGGGAGAGGGGGGAGTGAAAGGCTTGGTCTTTTAAGACCAACAAATTCAAAGATCATATTGTCTTACTGAAGTAGCAGATCACCAAGAAAAACAAAGACCAATCTGAGAACAGGTTTTGACAAAAACTTCATGTAAATCCAAACATAAGTATGGCTGGTACAAACACACCATCTGTGTTAACTCACCATTAAGAAGGTACTGTCAGGAACCAAACTGGAATCTTTTTGAACTGTGCGACAAGAGATGTATAGCAGGTCAGAGTTTCACTAATTTGAAATGTAATCAATGCCAATTAAGATATTTCTCATATTCTTTTAAGGGCAAGTCCCTAGAACTGTTCTTTAATGTTTTTGTATTTTAAAATAATGGTGAATATGGCCAATGGCTAGCATTCATGGCACAATATGAGAACAAAATCTTATGCTTTTGCATAGAAAATGGGATATTAGTATAATTAAAGAGCATCTGATTCTGAGCTTCCCTGTGCTAGATCACTGACAAAAGTGGTCCTGTCTAAAAAGTACCTCATGTCCAAAATTTGAAATATTTCTCTTCAGTTTTAATTCTCGAGTGCAGTTTCAGAAGCAGTGGTATACCCCAGTACTCATAGGTAGTGATTCCTGTATTCCTGAAAACTATTTGCTTTGTTGAATCACACAGGATCACAGAATGTTAAGGGTTGGAAGTGACCTCAAAAGATCATCCAGTCCAACCACCCTCTCAGAGCAGGACCACCTAGAGCAGGTTACATAGAAAAACATCCAGGAAGGTTTTAAATGTCTCCAGAGAAGACTTCACAACCCTTCTGGGCAGCCTGTTCCAGTGCTCTGTCACCCTCACAATGAAAAAGTTTTTCCTTATATTTCTGTGGAACTTCTTACGCTCCAGCTTGCACCTTTTGCCCCTTGTCCTATCATTGGACATAACAGAGAAGAGCCTGGCTCCATCCTCCTGACACTTGCCCTTTACACATTTGTAAACATTAATGAGGTCACCCCTCAGTCTCCTCTAAGGTAAAGAGACCCAGCCCCCTCAGCTTTTCATCATAGGGAGATGCTCCACTCCCTTAATCATCATTGTGTCTCTAAGTGCAAAATAATTTTCCCAATTCTACAGACATCATGATGATGGTCACAAGGTAAAGCCTGGACTAAAATAGATGCCAGAAATAGACATGAGGTGGGGAGCAGATATTTAGCCTCATACATTTTCCAGTTTGCCACAGTTTGTGGTGCAGTTCTGCCTTTTAGGGATGATGCACGCTCTCTTCTTTTTCTTCCATTTATTGTAAAAAAGGGGTTTCAACAGACCACAATATTTCAGAATGTTGGCTTATGAATAGGAAAAGGAAAATTAGTCAAATAGAAAACCAAAACCAAACCAAAAATAAAGACAAAACAAAACAAAACAAAACCAACCAACCAAACAAAAAACACACACACACAAAAAACCCCAACAAACAAACAAACCCCCACAAAAATACAAAAAAAAACCCCAAAACAAAACCAAACACATAAAAATACTCCTGGATCATAACCTAGAGTCCAAGCTATGGAAAACATTTTTGTAACTGGGTGAAAGAAGGTCTTTCAGGAATTTATTACCTTTTCTCTATATTAAACAGAAGAGAAACCCTTACCCTTTGATATTCCAGATGGATGTACTGAAAGTAGGAGGTAAATAACCATAGTTTATGGTCTCTCTCTCTAATCACGAGATCCCAAATAATCAATTTTGGTCATATTCTTCAAGTGACCCAAAATAATAATTCTCATTTTAATTTTGTGGGTTTTGTTGTTGTTGTTGGTTTTTTGCTTGTTTTTTAAATTTAACTTTAATTAACTGAGTCGCAACACCAGCTTTTGGGTGGCTAAATGTTTGTGAGGCAAATACTATCCTAACTAATATATATTTGTCAAAGGTAAATTTGAAAACTACTCCATTAGGTTTTAAAAAGCATAAAAAGCATAACCACTTCAGAAACTCCCAGTTCTGAAAATTAGATCACATGAAGAAAGGGCTTAAATTTTAAGAATATGACATTTGAAACAAAACAAAACAATTTGATGTGCCAAAGATAGATAGATCTTCAGAGGTTATGCTGTAGCTACTTCTTTTTCAGTGGCATTATAGAAATCAGTATCTGGGGGTAATGAATCTATAATTTTTCCAACAAATACTTTCTTTCTGTCATGGATAACAGGTGGTGTAACTGCTCCATGATATTAATATAAAAGATTTAAAAAACTTTCTGTATCTTTTCCATCATGAACATTCTCTTAGCAATTACTTAAAATAAAAAGTCCTAAATCTGTCAGATCGTGTTAAGCACTCCAGTACACTGGATTTATTACATGTGTAAATTAATTTACAGGCATTTTCATTTGTTTCAGTGATATCAGTTTTTATAAATATTAGTCTGAACAATTTAGCATAACACAATGGCTTTATCTGTTATCTTCATATTAAATTCAAAGAACTAAATGAAACATCTTTGATGATGAAGTATACTTTAGGATTGTGGCACTCAGTATTCTTACTTTAATCAAACCCAGCACAGATATCTTATTATAATAGATCAAGCAAATTACATTTTTTATTTAGTTAGAATCTAGTGAGGCTGAATAAACTACATTTTTTTTCCTCACTGTATGGCTGATAATGAGCAAATGGATAACCAGATGGCATAATTTTTGTAAAATTTCCAAGACACATACTGTAGCATATAAAAAGACACATTCATAAAGTGTCCTATCTTCTGGCACATATCTCAATTAATTCAAGTAAAAATTGGTGCAGAAGCTACTGTTTTTCCACATAACTATTCACTCTTAAAATGTATAAGTGGCAAATCTCAGAATGAGAAACAGCACCTTTTAACTATAAGTGCAACTAGTTTTGTCACATTTTTTTTCTTTGTACTTCCTAATTATTTTATAACAGGAGGTTCTTGAGAAGACATATCAAGAATTAAATACTTCAAGATGTATAAGTTTACAAATGCATTTTGTTAACTTCAGTCAAATAAACTAATTCTAAAACAAATACTTATTTCAGGAGGAAATGAAGGTTTCCACAATAAGCTAGTACAAGGCATAGGGATCATTTAAATCCTTCACAAAGGAAGGCAGTAGTAAGCCTTCAGCAAAAACCTGTCTACACAGGTGAATCTCTAGTTTTGTTATATATATCTTATATTCTTCTTGTAGCATAGAAAGCTTTTTTTCTTTGGGTTGGCAAAGGTATTTTTATTGTGCAGATACCCATAGTACTGTGGTGGTGGTGTTGTTTCTAAGACCTATTAATTTATTGAAATTTTTGCCCTTTTAATGTAAGATCAGATCTCCTGAACAGGATGGTCTGTCACTGTCCAAATGAACACTGGGAGTGTCTTCTGTAAGAGTCCTTGGAACAATATCTTCAGCCAGATTTGGTGAGACACCCTGAACTGCCATTCTAGTAATTTTTCATAATTCCAATGATTGTGGCATTACATGACCGTTTCAGCATATATTTGATTTGTTTGGTATTGGGTTTTTTTATGTACAAAAGACTCACTGCCATGTGAGAATTTCTGTACCTGCAGGTACCGTTTCTTGGGACTGTTTACAAGTATCTTACTTATGCACACTTTGGTAAACTCTGTGCAAAGAGCTGCTTCTGGGATGGGCAGATTCTCCACCCAAGATGGTAGCTGAAGTATACATTGAAACACAAAGGTTATGTCTAACAGTTGGTTTAGACAGAGCATGAACTGCCTGAAGGGAAGTCTGGGACTGTCTGAAATCTCCACCTAGAAAGCTCCTTTAAAAATTTGTCAAATGTTTCCTGTAGCATTCTGGCTGAAGGCAGATGGAAATTTAGTCAGTCACCCAAGGCATTAGTGACGAGGTGTATTGTGCATGTACACAGGCACAGCAAATGTTGTCTCACACAATGACCAATCATATCAACTCAGGATACCCACAAGTCCAGCAGAGCTCAAGTCTAAGGAGTGTGGGTGTACGTGTGTTTGTGTATGTTTACTGTGCAATTTACATGAGAGCCAAGTAACAGAGAGTATTTTATAATAACCTTTCAGACTTTTGCATTTTATGCTCAATTTACATTGGCATTGTCAAATGGAGGAGTAGAGGTGAATTGAAAAGATTCCTTTTCCTTGAATTCTCCATTCTTGAACTTTGATCTTCAGCTAATGGCTTCTTCCATATCTAGGTTCCTATGTCAGCTAAGCTCCTGTTATCAGATAGTGGTACAAATATCAAGACTTATAGTCACAAGATAGATATCTCTTTACTTTCTCTGCTTCAGCATTAGCTGAGCAGCAGGCTGACGCCAGAACCAAGGAACAGCATGGAGAAAAGGAACTTTTTTATAAGCCAGAAGATTCAATGAGCAGCTGAAAGTCCCACCTCACTGTGACCCACACTGAGAGACTGTATCTTCAGAAGCGGTGAGGTGCACTGAATCTGTAATGTAGTCTGACAATAAAATCTTGTATTTATGTTGAATTACTAGATAACAAGGCTAGAGTAGCTCATTATGAGTATATTTCAATGGGGTACAGAAATACACTTGCTTTTCTACCGGCATTCAAAGGCAGCTGGACATAAGTCAGTGCCACTGTGTATGAACTAGTGTTTCCTGCTTCTTATCCTTATGAGGGCTGTGCCTGAAAACATACTGGATCTTGACTGATCCTGTCATAGACTTGGGAGGAAATTGTGTCAATCTGCACTGGACCATGTACACAAACATTCAGTATACTTATCAAGTGGGATTTAGTTCCTCAATAACACACTTAGATGTAGGAAGCTAAGCACCCATGACAGTCACTGGACATCTAGTCAATAGCATGAGGGAAGTTTGGGGAGATACTCAGCTCATCTCAATGTAGTTTGGACAGATGCCTTGTTTTCTGGACTCCACTGACAGCCCTGGTTTTTTTCTTCCTTGACTTAGACATCCACCTCAAAATAAACACCTACTTCAGAGTGGATAGAGCTGGAACACAATAACACTCATGTTCTTTCATTTTCTGGCAATTTTCTTCAATATTTTTTAAAGATAAAATCATCAGTTTAAGTGTTCAACAATCAATAGTCATCTCTTGTACTTACTAATGATAATAGAGGGGTTTTCAAGCTGTATCTACAAAAAATTTCTCCACTGATTTAGGTGATTTTCTTCTAAAAAATCTCCTAGAAGAAATTTAAATATTTGACTGAATACAGAAGAGGACAATTCTGCATCACTTTCTTCACAAACCATTTTCTTTTTCAAGTAGACAAAAACTCAGTTATAAAAATATTTTACATTGTATTTCAATTGTTGTAATGTGGTAATTTTTCTTTTTCCCAGCAGAGGGTGAGAAAAGAAATTGTTAAGAATTCCTCATGGTCATTTTTCATTTACACTACAAGCTTTACATTAAAGAAAAAAATCTTTTCCTTATAGAAAGACCACCACAATCCAGGAGCTTTGAACTATAAAGTGCCAGGTGTATATAAAGGATAAAAATGTATTTTAAGCTTTGCTTGAACTGTTGATAGCTATTTAGTTTTTGAATCAGTACTGCAGAGAACTGAAACTCCAAGTCTTTGTGAAAACTACTTTATGATCCAGCATTCTGCAAAATCAGAGTGGCTTGGTCACTTCTATGGAAACAGGAAATTCTCTTCCACTCCAGATATAGTAGATTGACCTCCTCAGAAATTTAATCTAATGCATTCAGGAGGAACAATGTGTAACATCTCAGAGAGAATGTAGTCACCAGAGAGAACCTGGTCTTGTCATGCCATGATTCATCTTTACTATCATGTGCCCAGACCTGTGGAAACCTCCGTATTTTGCAATCTGACTTGTGAATCCCTTTTGCCACATAATCCATTGTGCAGCATCTCTTGCAGTTGAACAGAATGTAAAACAACTGATTTGTTACACTGTTTTCTTCAGCCCAGCTTGAATTCAATTTTCTGTACTAACTTAGAATATAAAAGGTACAAAAATTTTGTGCACCCATGGTAACATTTTGTTATTTTACTGCACTTCATTGATCTCTCAGATGCTGAAAACTGTTCTACCAGAAAGTAAAACTGCAATGTAATCTTTGAATGTTTTCATAAGTCACAACATTTAACAGAATTAATTTAGGAATCTCCCACTGTCTGGTTGATGTTTCCTGACCTTTCCTGACTTCTTGAACCTATCTGACCAAGAAATGTTTGTCTCTTAAATGTATTCTGTAGCATAAATGTTAAAATAATTTTGAATGCTAAAATAATCTTGAATGAGTAAAGGTTTCAAAGGATTCATGCCAGTTTGTTCACATGATGAGGAGTTATCACAACTTCTAATAATGACTTTAATATCAGCAAGGCATGGTTGAATTTATATGTGCCACTTCTGAGGGCGTTCAGCATTCAGACTTCTGAGGACATTCCCTAGCATTTCAGGTCTGTCCTCCATCTGCTATTCGTGATGTGTAACCAATTTCATGTCAAGGACAAGAATTGCTCAACTGGAATAAGAGAATTTTACAATATTGAGACTAGCATAGTTTTGAATGGTCATACACTCCATTTTGATTTTTAATTTGATTGTTAATTGAAAATATGGGTATTTTTGCAGAACTGTGCTATTGTTATCCTTTACTTTCAAATTTTATGATATTTCTCTGCTAAGACCTGAAATATTTTCACAAAAAGGAAAACCAATGAGGTAGCTTGAGTTTAGCAAAATTATATCATGTCCATTGTTTACACAGACCTAAATGGGCTCTAGTTAAATATTATAGTACTGAACAATCATTTGCATTTGATTTGTTTTGCATTCAGAATATAAAGGTGGTTTAGGTGCCCTGTATTTGGATAAATTGTATTAAGTTTTCTCAGTTTTACTTTTCTTACACAATAACAGTTTCACTTACCTTACCTACTCATAATGATCCTTTTGGCTACATACACCCATACAGGGAATGATCATATCTGTAACGTGAAGATTTTATCCTGGCTGGAGAGACTTCTGCCTTCTCAATGTAACAACATAGTGCAGAGATCACATCAGACCTTTAAATATTCATAAAGAGTTTTCCCTTGATAGAACTCTGTTTTTTGTCTGTTTAAGTAAATTTATAGCATCAGTACTGTTATCAGGTACAGGGTATCAGTTTTGATACAAGTTCAGCTCTGAAATACAAAGATATATATCAACAGTACCACTTTTCTTGGTACACTGAACAGTTATTTTTCAACACATTTCTTTTTAAGAATGTATTTCTCAGACAACCTTCATAATTCCAAGGTGCTAGCCAGATCTTAACTAGTCCAGCATTGTCCTCATTTGAGAAAGGACAGAACTAATTCTGTTCTAAATGGCAAAGCCAGTTTAGCTTAAATGTAGCTAACCCGTGTGTCAGGATGGTCAAGATGCATCTCACAGACGCTGTCATGACATTTATAAAACTATTGGTCTGCATTCAGAGACACAGGGAAACCAAACATTTTTGTTAGTACTGTTACTTAAGCAGATCATGTCATCCTTGGTAGAGCTTTCACAGGGGAATCTTCTAGATTTAAATCATCAGGATTTGAGCAGATGCTCATTGTCAAGCATACACTGAAATGTTTTGCTAGTCTAGGTTGTGGAGTCAGGAGACAGAGCTGAACTGTGTCAGAATAAGCTCCATAGCTCGGAACAACTGCTGAGGAAAGCAGCTGTTATGGTCACCATTTGTCAGTATATTCCAGAATTAGCATATTACAAGGGTCCAATTTAAAAATAAAATAACACACCACCACCACCCCACCCCAACACACATTAAAGGTATTAAAAGACTATCTTAGAACGTTTATAAATGCCAAATTCTGTTCAACTTGAACTATCATTACATTTCTGCAGTAGTGTAGGTCTGTCAGTCTCACTCTGGGATTTTTTCCAGTTAGGTCAGAGCACTGAAAAAGTGGAGGCCAAGTATTTATAGCATTCGGAGAGTTGCATAATGCTTTCTCTGCTAGTCCTTTTGTTATTGTTCTTGGGTTTCTGCAAACATATTATGGAATCAGGCTTCCCAGAAAGATTCCATCAAATGGGGTGCTATTGTTTTAGACTGAAGACATCTCACCCCATGATTGTATCTTCTTCCCTTGTTACAGAAAATGTCTTTTATGTGTTTGCTCTTTCTTTTTCTAAGAAATAACTCATAAGGGGAGAGCTTACAAAAGAGGGGAAAGGTAGAAGTATGAACAAGGAAAGACAGGCTGCAAGAACAGATGTTAATGAACCTGTCCATTTCTGTGCCATTATTGTGTTTTTTCTTCAACGAAGCACAATGACCTGCAATACTTTGATTAGTAAGTATTCATCAAAGTAACTTCAAATCAATTAAGCAAATTCTATCAAAATTAATTCTAAGGATTTTTCTAGAGAAAGAAATGGCTGTATTTTGTGGGTAATATGTGCAGCTTTACCTATTTTAATAATGAGCAACTCAAGATAAAAAAACCCAACCAAACAACAAAAAACCACGAAGCTGAATCCAGGTATTAGTTCTGAAGAGAATTTAGGCAGAAATTGGTTTAAACAAATAATTTCTTTAATATATTATATTTTCACAGTGAAACTGTTTCCTGATAAACTGAAGCCTAATTGAGGGGGATTGACCTTGACTGGCTGCCAGATGCCCACCCAGATGCTCTCTCACTCACCCTCCTCAACAAAACAGAGTGAGAAAATAATATGGAAAAGCTGATGGGTCAAGATAAAGATAGGGACATCACTTACTAATCACCATCATGGACAAACCAGACCCAACCTGGAGAAAATGTATTCAATTTATGGCCAAATATCAAATAAGTAGCATGTTGAGAAAACAAAAAAGATAAAAAATGAAATACCTTTCCCCCATCTCATTGTACAAATACAAAATCTTCACAGAACGTATTCACCCAGACAGCTACATTCAAAACCACATCTGTGAATACAGAAATAATAATTATTAGAATAGAGGTTTTATTTTGTTTTCCTGCTCTCCAAACATTCTGAATTAGGTTGCTGACACGTCATCTTTCTCTGCTATGTTGCATCTTGTCACACGAGGGATCATAAACAAGGTAATGTTACTGAAAATGCCATCAATATGATAAAGTACACCAAAACAAGTGTTTCAAATTATGTATCTGCAGATAAGTGTAGGTACCTTCCCACAAAGGTCTAATACTGGCTCACTGACTTGTGGGAAGCTGATAGTTTGGACTTGCCTCAGATATTTTCTGTTTTCTTTAGATAGATTGCTCTTAAATCACTCCTCACACATCCATGGTTTTAAGAGTCTACAGAGATATTATTAAGTCTTTCTATTCTGTATAGTAGTCTGTGGGGCTTTATTACCTCTTATTCAGAGTTTGTTGATCCCTGAGTTGAAAGAGTAAAAAGCCTTGACTGCTGATGATTAGGCTTCCTTAGCAGCCTATATACAATAGGTAGAAATCTCACTGGAACTTCTGCTCTCCTGATACAGCAATGATCATAGTCACAAGAATAAAATAAACTCTTTACCTTTAATACCACTGGAACTTTAAAATAGTTTAAAAGTTACATGATTATAGTAGTTTTGATGGAAAAAAAGTGATATTGGAAGTGATTAAATCTAGAAGTTATGGAATTACATTAATTACACCAAAAAATGGCTATTTTCTGTATTTAGCCCACTATTTTTTTAAAGTCTTGCTATATACTTAAAATGATACAAACTATATGATTGTCAGATGTCAATAAAATAGATATTATTAGTGCTCACAATGATTAAAACTGCTTTTCCCATGTGCATCATTTATAGCCTCTCCATCCTACAACCAAACATTTACTGAGTTATAACATGTACACACAAGCAATGTCTTAGAAAAAATTGCTGTCTCTCTACCCTTAAGTTGTTTCACCTTAGACTGTCATTTGCAGTTTCAGTGAGTTGGATAGGGATGACAAAGGTTATATTATTAACTAAAGCCTTTTGTCTTCACCCATATAACTAAACTTACTGTTCATACTGCTCCTTCTGAGTGTATCTTGCTTTCTTATGACATGCTTTCTACAGTCATATTCATTAATTCACAGAAAAACAGAATCACAAAATCACAGAATTATTAAGGTTGGAAAAGACCTCCAAGATCATCAAGTCCAACCATCTACCCAACATTACCATGACCCCTAAAACATTTCCTGAAGTACCACATCTATATATTTTTTGAACACCTCAAGGGATGGTGATTCCACCACCTCCCTAGGCAGCCTGTTCCAGTGCTTCCTCACTCTTTCGGTTTAGAAATTTCTCCTAATGTCTAATCTAAACCTCCCCTGGTGTAACTTAATCCCATTACCTCTTGTCCTATCAGTAGTTACTTGGGAGAAGAGACCAACATTCACCTCACTACAACCTCCTTTCAGGTAATTGTAGAGAGCAATAAGAACTCCCCTCAACCACCTCTTCTCCAGACTAAAAAATCCCAGTTCCCTCACCTGCTCCTCATAAGACATTCTCCAGACCCCTCACCAGCTTCATCGCCCTTCTCCAGATGCACTCCAGTACCATAATGTCTTTCTTATACTGTGGTGCCCCAAGCTGAAGACAGTTCTCAAGGTGTGGCCTCACCAGTGCCTAATACAGGGGCACAATCACCTCCCTAGTCCTGCTGGACACACTATTTTTGATAAAGACCAGGATGGTGTTGGCTGCCTTGGCCACCTGGACACACTGCTGGCCCATGTTCAGCTGGCTGTTCACCAGCACCTTCCTGGTGGAGAAGACTCAAACAGGGAGGGATGTATCCTGCACACCAACACCTGTCTGGTATTGCAGGCTGTGCTTTGTATTTTACTACCACGTGATCTTCTTTAAGGAACAAGAACAAGTGAATAGTGTTGGAATCCTGACAAAGTGGGGTGAGAGGAGTGGAGAAGAACAGAGAGGAGAGGAGGCTGCGTCGTCAAATGTATGAGGATTTTTGTTGTGTTCTGAAGACCTGTGGTGGTATTTGTAGAACTATCCTTTAAAATGAAGGATAGAAAGATAATCATCAGGACACCAAAGCTCATGTGATACATAAATGCAATATTTAGGACCTTCAAAGTATTCAGCCTACATAATGTGGCCTTAAAACAGCAGGTTGTGGTTTAAGTAGGATACAGGAAAAAAACAAAAATACCTTAGAAATTAGACTTTGATTTGTTATGCTTTTACTGAAGAAACACTGGTTCTGGTTTATGGTTGTTGTTGCTTGTTTCCTGATAGAAACATAATGCTTTTAATGTGGGCCCTCAGTTTACTGACTAAATATTATAAATACCAATTTATCTTGTGAGAAAGAACAAATACGAGAAAAGGCAAAGACTGACAAGGGCAGAAGCAGAGGCAGCTGAAGGAGTGACAGTCTTGACAAAACTAACATGTTTTGCTTCATCTTTTATGGTTATAGTGTGCATTTAAGCATAACTCAAATGTCTTACCCCTCTTATAAGTGTATGGCATGAACAACCCAAAGTCACATTCAACACCATTCAGTGTTTAAGCAATAAAGAGTCTGCAATAGTCTTTGAATATGTCATTAACACTGCAGAATGATGAGGCACTAAAATGATACATGGCACTAAATATCCACTAAATGGTGTCAATTATAAGTATTTGAAGACTTACTGTACACTTTCTTGAAGTGTATTTCCTGTGCTAGTAGAAATGTTCAGCTTTATTTTAACCCATATGTGAGGAAAATGTCACAAGAAGCACTTAAGATTAGTGTAATTTAGATAATACCTTCTATTTAAATGATCACTATTAACAGCTGAAACAAAAATAATCCACCAACATCCTGAAGTTCTCTGCAAAAGTAACACAAATTAATATGAATAATAATGAAAGTGTGTAATGTCCTGCAAAATGCAGAGTGAAAGATAAGCACTTTCATCTTCCATTCTAGCACTAAGTGCTCAAGCCAGCTACATAATTACATACCTTCCAAATTAGCCCCAAACCAAATATATTTTGGCCAAAGATTATGTCTATTCTGTAAGCTAAACAGCAAATGAAAAAAACTATTCAAAGACTATGTTACCTTGTATTTCCTGAATTATTCATTGCAATCCTTCATTCCATAAACATAAAGTCCTTGTTCCTACTAAAATGTATGTGTATGCCTAATTTACTCCAGTAAAAATTCCTATGTCCCTAAATGCATGCATATTTCCTAGAACACAAATTACTAGTTCACAATTGTTACTGCATGTGGAAACTGTCATCCAAACATTAGTTTTTTTAGCACAGTATAGCCAAGTTATGACTAATCTTTAAAGTGGAAGGACAGAGCTTGCACTTTTTCACTGCTTTTGAAATTACTTTTTTTCACTTTGCAAATGCAGCTGCAATGACTGAGAAGAAGAAAACTTTCAAACACCTCAAAAAAAATAACAGTTTCATGCTTTTATAAAGTATTCTTCAGACTGAATGATGCCAAAATATTTTACTTACTCTGTACACATTCAGACAATAACCTTTACTGAGCACTTCTGGGAAAATTAAGGGGCTTATCTGTATCTCCTTAAAAAAGAGGAGGAAGTTTCTGTTCATTTTTAAAACATTCTTCTGTTTAGGACAGGGAGAAAGCAAGCTTCGGTTTGTTTCTTCCATGGAGCATGGAGGATGTTGGGGCCATATTGTCTCTATTTCTGATTCCTATTTTTCTTCTCATCTCCAGGGGATATTACTACTATGTATTGCCCACTATTCACACCAAATTTGAGGCTAATAGTCTAGTTCATGATAATATATTTGATGCATCTATTTCTCAGCCTGAATATCACTGCTGTCATTTCTTCGCATGTAAAGCATTTAGAACACAGATCTATGTCTTTGTATAATATTATTTTATACAGGACCAATACAATATTACATCTATACGAAATTATTCTGTGGGTATATTGGACCACCTAGATAAGCAGGATTTACATTAAGGTAAATGACTAAAGAGTTTGGCCACAAAATTATATGTCAAAATGTCATAGGTGGCTAAGGCTCAGTTTAAGGCCTACCTCAACTAAAAAAAACCCTATAATTTTAACTCACTACAATACAAAAAAAAAAAGTATACATTTGTATATACATTATACATATATACATATTATT
>JANHGN010018203.1:0-24540 GCA_024605025.1 Megaceryle maxima
GGTACTCAAGATGAGAAACTAGATGACTGAGCCTCAGCTACTTGTTTAGACTGTTAGCCTTGCTTTCAATGGTAGGAGCATAATGTGGCCCTTCTGTCCCCCTCTGCCCAGCTTTGCCTCCTGCCTTCACAACCCCCAAACAACTGCCTTGCGATTCCCAGCACTAATAAATGCAATTTATTTTATGCCTATAGGTTGCTCGAACTCTTAGAAAAGTCTGAAAAAAAAAAAAAACCCAAAACAAAAAACAACAAACCCCAAACAAACAAACAAAAACAACCAACCCAAACATTGCAGCCATCAATACATTTTTATAAAGAAATATCACTGCTTGCTACTCCCAGCTTGAAAGAGCAACAATTATTTGGAGGTTAAAAAAATACGTTGAACCCTGGCCGAGGCTCACACACACAAAAAAAAAAAAAAAAGGAAAAAAAACAATACAAGCAATAGGAGACACTGATGGATTTGTTTTGTTTTGTTTTTTCTTTTTAGCCATGTAGGAGAGCTAAACATGGGAATTAAAGAGCCCGACACTGGATTAAAAGTGACTGTATGAGAGCTTTGTTCAGCATCCCCCTGGCCCGACTATTTGAAAACCAAACAAAATAGATCTGTTAATGGCCCAGATAGGAATCTTTTAAAGTCAGAATATGCAAGAAGATAGCATTGCTGTGAGTTCAGCACCTGCCTGTATCTAAGAATTTGTTTCTATTTAAATAAATAGAATTTAGCAAGTTATTTGTCCACTAAATGCAGATCTCTGCATCATTTGGAGACAGACTTCCAAAGGCCCTTAACAATAAGTTCAGAGTAACTGGAGAAGAGATCCCCAAAATTTTTTATAATATTATTCTGCATTCCTGTCCTAGAACTATCCCCTGTGATGACACAATACTGAGCCTTTATAAGAGGTTGTGTAAATGTGCTATGCAATAACATCCTGATGTTCACTAGCACAAGACCCCAGAATAAGCTCCCTAGCAGTTAAATATAGATTTCTACAATAGATCAAAGTAGCTGGGAGTCATTACTATTTACTAAGTAAATAAATTTACATGTTAAAAAAGATATTAAAACATTTACAGGGAAGAGAATCTCGCTCCCGTTTTCAAAGATATGTGTTGTACACAGGGGCATAAATAGGTTAAAAATGCACTTGATGAGGATTAAAAGCAGCGATGAATCAGGCATAAAATAAAAATTTCCAAAAAGTCCAAAATCAGACCTTAACATAGTCTGGATTAAGGACTGAGGGAGAAAACTCTTGCTGAGGGGCTTAAGCTTTCCAGTCTGCGTGCCTCTGAAAATGCAAAGCTCATGCTCACACCCTTGTGACACCTTCAGGCAGGTTGGAAACCCAGCCCAAGAGGTTGTTCTTACCTACGCCAACAAGGGAAGTAGGTTGTGGGAAACAACCTAAAAATAGACAGTTTTAGAGGGTTATATTTCTGGCGATTAGATTTGTGGGTTTTTTTTAAATGGCAAATGTGCTCTTGACAGATGGAACCAAAAGGAACTTTTACAAACTCCTAAAAATAGGGAAGCCCATAATATATTGAATATATGTCACGCAATGCATGCATCCTGAGTTAACTCCTGTGCTTGCAAGCATGACCATGTCGGTGCCCAACCTTTCACTATCTCCCCTCCACAGCACCCACCCACTGTGGCAGTGCCATGCTGGCTGCTTCTGATGCCGAGAAAAGCATCCAGCAGAGGTAAACGTGTGAGTTTGACCACAGTGTTGCCACTTGTCACATCAGACCATAGAACAAAAGCCTCCAAAGTATGGCATTTTGAACTTAAATATAGCTGAGGAGAGGCAGGTTATTTGCTATCTCTTTCTTCTCTTCCCTTCTGGTCATTCAGGGTCGTTGTTTTTGACTTCTTCCCCACACAGGAAGGCTAAAACCATGCTTTTTTTTCCTCACAGAAGGTATACATGCAGGCATGGGTGTGCTTAAATAAGTGAGATTCCCCCATAATCTTAACTTTCAGAAGGCTTCAAGCAAACAAGGCATATATTGAGACCACCATGATCCTTTCCACATCCCTGTTCCTTTAAAAAAAGGCCATTTCCATAGGTGTAAGTGGCCTGAAGCCAAATCTTGGTAACAGAGACTCCATGAACAGGATCTTCCTTCCAAAACTCCTTTCCCAAACTTGACCTGAGAGCTCCAGTTAGCAAACTCCCACTTTTTTTTTTTAAACTCTTTCCAAAAAGTTTTAATGCACTTCTTCACGAAATGTATCTGTCAAGCACTGGCAGCAGTTCCAGCCTCTATAAACCTTACTCTTGGATTTGGGTGAAAGTTTCAGAACCAGATAAAGCACTGCTGACAAGTCTTTCTGTGGATATTTGATAGGATTCAAGCTCTAAAGTCACTTTCGAAACCCCTTCCATCAAGGTTATAGCATGCACCTTGCTAGAAGCCAACCAGGATGGTGATGGTAAAGCATCAGATACAGCTGGCACTCCAGACAAATAAAATGCCATGTTTATGAGAAAAGGAAGCCTCAAAACCTTAGAAAGAACACTAAGAACTGAGCAGCTTGATTTCCAAAGGGCCCAAGAGGCCTAGAAACATGCTGGGAAGCCTCTCCACAGGTGTTTTGTCCATGCACATAGACACATAAATACACACACATCCTTCCAATAAAAGACCAACCCTATCCGAGTACAAAAACCTCTTGCAAATACTATGTTTTAGTCCAAATCCTATTTTTGCAGCAGCTTTTTCACCCTTAAAAAACCCCGTGGATTTAAAGTTTGCTCTGAAAGCAAAGGGGCCTAATGAACACATTGACACCGTTTCAACTATAGCATTGTGAACAGCACCACTAGAATATATACATGTACATACTTGAAAGAAAAAAGGCCCCCTGAATTTATGTTGCATATCATTTTCCAGTAAAAGTCAGAGGTCAGAAGGTTACCACTTTCTGCCTCAGCTCTGCAACAGTTTACTATTCCAGGCCCCATTTTTACTAGGCTATACTTGCGATGAAGTCAGCAACTTTTCTTTAAACAATAAAGTGTCTCAAATACCTAAAATTCTATAAAGAGATGTTTTTCACCATGTCCATGCGTATAAAAAAAATTAAAATATATTGGTTTAGTTTAAAAACTAATCTTGTTAAATGCAGACTTTGCAATGCTAATCAGTACTATTCAACCTTTTTTTGGAAACACAATTCCTTTGTTGTCTAACAGCACTTGAATGAAACATGATCATAAAACCAGATTTAAAAGTATATACCTATTGCGAGTTCAGAGTCAACTTCAATAAAGCACTCTCTTTTATATTCAGATTACGGATCCTTTTTAAATTTTAATTGCATTAAATTAACTCTAAATCCACTGCAGTTTGTCTCTTCAGGAAAAGTATGAAGCATTTAAATAGCTTCTCAGATTAAAAACAAAACAAAACAAAACAAACCCCAAGAATTTCATCTTCTTAGACTTCAGAGCTATTGAGACAACGCTAATTATTTGTAGTATGTCCCACTTCAATTGCACCAAGCTCATTTCAGACTTGTCCTGTTAAATCAGTTACTCTTTTTGGCTTGGCGCTCAAACAAGACATTTTTTGCATTCAAGTAAATTGGAATTGAGTTTAAAAAAAAAAAAAAAGGTAAATAAAAGCACAGCTCAGGATTTCATAAAATGAGCCAGCTAACATCTCGTCTTTGCACGCAGTGGAATTTTGATGGCATCTTTGAAAGATTAGCATGCATTTCTGCAATCTTAATTACATTTGCTTTCGAAGATCTCATCTTCTATTATTCAGATTTCAAAACTGTATGTATCACACTGATTTCTGGCAAATCAGCTCTAAGTTCTTATTAAAGAAACCCAAACCAGAATTTCCTTTTTCACACTTTTAGGAAATAACTGCTCTGTGAAGATCAGGAACTGTAGTGCTCCCTACCAACTCAAACTTGGTCACTGAGTGTTATACAGAAATTCACTTTTCTCTGACAGAAAAGATGGAAAAAAAAAAAAATCCTTACTGTTGTCATATAGGTATTTATTTATGTTTGTTACATATTTACACAGTCTTTGTGTCAAACAGTAATAAATGAAACCAGCTGATAACGATGAACATTCCATCATTTGCTCACTTCCAGAGCTGGGCACTCCAGAGCAACATTTTTGCTATTAAAGGAACCAGGCTGACACCTGATGGAACTACAATCACCAGTAATATTGAGAAGATACCAAGGTCTTCACATACCACCTAACAGCTCATTTTCCTCTTCCATTATTATGCCTTAAAGTTTTTCTCCATTGCCTTTATTGTTTACCACAGCCTTTTATGGCTTTATTATATGAACCTTAAGAAGAACCCATTAAATGCAAATACTGGCGAAAGTTACTACAAATACTTATCCAAAATATTGTTGCTTTCAGTTGCCTGTATTTGTAGCAATGTTCTTAGCTGACACTCATTCTGTCTGAGAAGTCAGGATGCAGATTTTACCTTCAGCTGTCCTGGAAAGAACTTCACTGAATCAGCCTAAATACTTAAAGCAAGTAACTTCCCATTTTATGAGGACATCCAGCGATGATGTAAATATAATTAATCAAAAGCATCAATCTACAACTTCATTTTAAGTCAGGACTCCAGACCAAGAAAAACACATTTGCTGCAGAACTATGAGAAGTGTGCAGAACATAGATAATTATTTTATGTAGAAGAGCTTTGTGAAAAATTATTTATTCAGCTGTAGGGAGAGAATGATGCTTCTAATTAATGGGATTTTTTTCCATGTCATAATGATAACTCATTTAGTAACATCATTAACTGTCAGAAACTGGCATTGTACAGGTGACCAGAGATTACTGTGGCCATATACCTTAGCCAGTAAAAGTTTCCCAGTATTCAGGTATAGTTTACTTCTCAGCATCAAGTATTTTTCTGGCAGACTTTGAAATGTCAAAGGTATTTATGTTAAGCCAGAAATTGTGCATATTGAGATAGTCGTAACACCTTAACTAACAGACCATCTTTCACCATTTAATTAATCTAGGAAATTACAGGCATATCACTTCTGGAATATTTTACTGTTTTTATCAAGATCCCTAAGAAAACATATCACTTCCAGTAATACACTCTGTCTTTGTGTATGATTTCAGCAGCCTTGTGTAGATTTGGATAAATCGAACACTTCTTTATAAAGAGTCGAACAAAAATACCCCATTTGCTCAGCCCCAGGCCTTGTGGATGTTCTTTTCCAAATTTTAAAGCTTGTGCCTGTAATATTCCTTTGTGCTTTCTGGTATGTAAAGATACTGGCTACAGCTGGATAGTAATCAACAGCTCATTTGGGTTTGTTTGTTTGTTTGTTTTTTTTTTTCTTTGAGTTCTGATATTTGATTTTCTGTATTATTTGAATTTTAAGTCATAGTAAGATATAATGGTTTAACATAAGACTATTAAAATCATACACAGTTTAACTTACAAATTATTGTAGATGACTGGCCTTCAAATAAATGTTTTAGAATATTTATGACAGAACCATTTATGCACAATGAATATAACTTAGAACTTAATACATCTTAGATGTGCTGATTCAGAATTAGGTAAAACAAGGCTTTTGAATATAAATGGTTATCTTTATTCTTTATGACTGAGTTATTCATTATGACTGGCAGGGCAATCTCAGTTTCCATCTGCAATCAAATGGACTATGTAATGTAACAAATTGTAAAAAACAATCTAACAAAATGTAAAATTTTGTTAGGAAAGTTTGAATTCCACGGAAATTTGGTTTGGTTTTGTTTTTGTTTGTTTGTTTGTCTTTTATTTGGTTGCTTTTTTTGTTTCTTTGGGGTTTTTTTCAGGGTTTTTTTTGCATAGGCTGTCTCTGGGTAACACTAATTATTTTCTATTAGCATACCTTAACTATATGCATATTTGACCATGTCTGGTATGAATACAGACTCTGAAAGAAGTTTGAAATCCTTCAGACATAACATTGGAAAATAGGATTGCCACACGGAGGAGATTTCAGGTCAGTTTTTATCCAGTGTCCATTCCAAAAGAGCACTGCAAATTTGCCTTAGAATTTCACAATGGGTATGACAGAATGTTCCCTTCAGTATCTAATCCCTGGGTATCTGACTACAGATATTTAAATATAAAACTTTGTTTATTAATGTAAATCATGTTTTGTTGCAATGTACAGAAACACAGGTGTTGTTATGGAGTGTTTAACTTCTTGTTTCACAGCTCATATAGACAAAAAGTGAATAGAAACTAAGAAATTACTAACACCATTCATTCACTGTTGCAAAAGTACTTTTGTACTTCAATGACTGGAAAGTCAAGCCTTTCCCATATACTTGTTAAGGAGGGGAAAAAAAAAAAGTAGAAAATAATTTAAAACACATGCCTCTAAATGCGGTAAAGACTTCATCAACTGGTACTTAACTTTTAATTCTAATTTGCTGGGGACAATGGCCTGAGACCTCCCCGTGTTGGCTTGATGCCTCTGGCATTCAGTTTGATGAATATCTCTGATACTGTAGCTGTGGGGACCTCGGCTGGTGTTACTCGCTCTTTGTGTCCTGCCACCACGCGCGGCTGAGAAAACCTGCCACTCCCCCAGCTCCGTGGAGCGTATCTGCTGCCCTGAAGACAAACTTGGAAACAAAACCTTTTTCTGGAGTAAAATATGGGGGGGGGGGGAGGGGCAGGGAATCTGCACAAACCAAACTGCTCTCACACAATACTTTGTTGTCCTTCCTGCTGGCAAACTCTGCTCTCATGTCCTACACTGTCTTCTCCTGCTCCTGAATTCGGTGTTGTTCATGCTGGACTCAAACTGGTTTGCATTCTGGTCTCTGGAGCAGCCTGAGCTGCATGGTTTGTTCAGTAACAATCCTAAATTCTGGTCATTTTAGCTACAACACTGACAGAAGAGAATGATACAATTGTGGAAAGAGAGGGAATGTCTCCTTGATTCATGTCTTGTCTTCTGTCTCTTGATACTTGCTGTGCTGGTATTGCTGGGACAGAATCCCAGCCCAGCTGTGGTCTGCAGGTTGTTAGCACTTTGGAATCATCCAGGTCAGCTGCCCTGAGATGCCTCCAGGTGTACCCCAGGCCAGAGACATCATGCTCAGTATAAAGGGAGATGTTTGGTGAGGATAGGGCTTCCTGCTTGGGCTCCTCCTCATTCTGCTCTCTCTCTTCCCTCTCCTGCTTCTGAGGATGCTTTCCTGTTTATGGTGACCACTGTACATTCACTGGGCTGAGTATAACTTTACATAATTTATACTGGTATCAGTTTGGCAGATTCATTATATCCATTTTTATTTCTAACCTGTGGGTCTCCTCTCCTCTTCCCAATCTCTCCTCTCAGTTGGGGAGCGGTCACAGGGTGATAGAGAAGCTGCTGTAGTTTAGCCCTAGATAAACATAGATGCTTGTATATCACCTTTTTAATTAAAAAAAAAAAGAAAAAAAAGATAATTCTTAAACACTGTAACTGTGAACAAAATCTGTGCAGTATCTCTTAAGGCCAAATTTATCTCCTAGGGGTTAAGCAGTCTGTAGAGGAAGACTTGAGTCTGTCATTTTCATTTGCTTCTAGTAGAGAGAATAAAGGTGTTACTTCTTGATGTTTCTTGGCTGTTTGTGATGACCTTGTATCAAACTCTAGACACAGATAGACTTTATGCTGAACTAAATCCAAACTTCGTGTGCTTTCATACCCATTGATACCAATTTATTTATTTTTGTTTTGATTTCTAACATCTTTTCCTCCAGGTTGTGTTGGCATGGAGAATCCTTATCATATAAGCAAAAATTTGGGAATGCACAGGGCACTTTTTTTCTAGCTTTTGGACTTTAACAATAAATTGGTGTTTATTTTCTAAGGGAAATTCAGGAATAACCCTGAATTATATGCCAGCAGTTCAGTGTTTATTTTGACTCCATGAAATACAGTAGAAGACTGGAAAGCTTTGCACATGAAAGCAGCTGGTTTTCAAATGTTTCTAGCTTAGCTAGAACTCAGGAAACAGGCTATATTCTCTTAATTGCCATACTTGTAATTGCCATGCAGCTGAGCTAAATCTGTAGCTTGCAATTAATGTTCAAACCGGATTTAGAAAAAATAATTTGCCACTTGTTACATCATGGCTCTATTAATTTAATAATCAGACAGGTTTTTTTTTTGTCGGGTATAACATGAAAAGCAAACATATTGTGTGAACCAGGAATCCATTAAGTACAAGCTTTGACCTCTGCTGGTAAGGAAGTAAAATAAACCCAGTATTTACACAAATATTAAAATCTGGGAGCAGGAAGTTGGTGGCAATTACATGTTTAACTTGCCTTTTAATGTGTGTGCATTTTAGAACAGATAGTCTCCAATTGATGCTAATACAACATATCTGCTAAGATAATACGGTCAAGCGTATACTCTTGTTTACCCTTTACTTGATATATTCTGATCCTTTTTCTTCTTTATGCATTTGTTTAACTGGGATTAAAAAAAAAAAAACCAAAAGCGATACTGACTCTATCAAATATCTTACATTTCTTAATCATGGTAGAACAGATGTGAAAAATGTGACTTCTCTCTGGTTCTGAAGTTTGGAAACCTATTTCCAGTTCTGAAGAAAAGAAGTTATTGGCAGAGGAAAGGATGTAAATGCATGAAGGGATTAATGAAGGTAGATTCCATGCATAGGGTTTCAATATGGATATTTTTTTGGTGGCTATAGAGCACTCCATTTGGAGCATTGTATGAAGAATATATTCATAGACATTATACATTCTCTTGCAGCAATTTAAGGACTTGTAGTGATAGGGTGAAGGGTAATGGCTTGAAACTGGAATAGGGTAGATTCAGATTAGAAATTAGGAAGAATTTCTTCATTCTGAGTGTGGTGAGAGACTGGCACAGGTTGCCCAGGGAAGCTGTGGATGCTCCACCAGTGGATGTGTTCTAGACCAGGTTGAACGGGGCTTTGAGCAACCTGGTCTAGCAGGAGGTGTCCCTGCCCATGGCAGGGGATTTGGAACTAGGTGATCTTTAAGGTCCCTTCCAACTCAAACCATTCTGTGAGCTCTGACATAGAATCACAGAATACGTTTTCTCATAAATATTTGACATTTTTGTCCTCATTTTTCACCCTAATACATGCTACAGATTAAGACGTGAAAGCCCTTTACTTCTGTGTGTGATTAAATGTAATCAAATTTATATATTTTTATCAGTCACACTGTTACATTAAGAACTGTTTTTCACATGGGTGGGGAAAAAACCTCACTATTTGAAAGTTTTTTGTAATTAGGTGCATATGCACTTTTAATACTCTGAGGTTCCTAAGGATGAAGTATGAAGGGTCAGTTGGAAAATGAGAACTAAATACTAAATTTCCTTTATTTGGCCATTTCACTTTCCAATTTTTTTAACTGACCATAATAAAACAATAAATTGCTGCATTGTGTCATGCAGCTATATCTTTAATATCTCAAGCTTGCATTTTCTCCTCTTGGGTCAAGTGGTGGGTGTCTTGCAGGCAAATGTACAGGACAAATATAAGGAACTATTTCATGAAGCTTAGGTAGGATCCAGACTTAATTTTAGTCCGTACACTTGTCAGTGTGACTGCTGCCTTGTGCTCTTTGTTGAAGTACTTGCTAAATCAGTAGTAGGTACTCTGAGTTGTTCAACTTTTTTTTTTACTCTAGACTTTCTTTCCTTTCAGGTACATGTTCTGCTGCTTTAATTATTGGCTTGAGATCTCTAGGTTCTCATGGTTCAGTTTAAGAACAACCTGAGGGAGGAATAACAAAAACATGCATGTATGTTATATGTCTAGGATAAAACATAAAGAAGGAATTTGCCAAATGTTTTTTCCAAGGTGCAATATGCTGATATTTTCCTAAGAAGTCAGACTATACATTACTAAATGTATCTAAGGTCTTACCCAAATAAAGTAGATGACTTAACTATTGGAAAATATGTTGAGTCTGGTTACAAGTGCTAATAATTACTGTGTATATACATACTGTACATATATACATACACAAACTGGTATTTTGACCTTTTCTGTGAAGTCTGGAGAATTCTGTCAGGCTTGCTGGCAATTCTATACAGAATTTGAAATGTTGGCCTAATCAAAATGTTTAAGGTGTCCCAAAGCATGTGAAAAAAGTTCAGGGCCAGGTTTTATTTCATGGATATAACTCTGGTATGAAGTCAGTAATTCCATTTGAGTTAATATCTCAGTTTTTCCAAGGTTTGTGATTGCCGAGTTGAATGTATATGATGCTTACCTTAGTTTCTCAACAGAGTATCAGCAGAGTACTTGTGTGTTGATGATATTGAGGTATGAGAACTTGAAATTGCCTGTGGGAAACCTGGCAAGTTGAACTGCTTCTATGTTTACATATTTTTAATTAAACAAAACTAATACACCCATGAATGCTGGCAGTTGCTGAAGTCTGTGATAAAACTCTCATTTACTTTAAAGTTAATCTTCCCCAAGTCTCAAAAGCAGTGGAAAATTAATATCTGAGACATACCAGAATTTAATGACAATTAAACAAAATAAAAGGGGGCGGGGCATTTGCTTTCCTTTTTTTTTTTCATCTTTATCTTTCTTCCACACATTTCCAGGCAGAACTCAATTTGTTTGTGCTTCATTGATCTTACCTGAAAAGCCAGAGCTTATGATGTTTATATATACACTCATCAATTATTACAACCCTTCACTGTGTGGTGGAATGGTGCCTATGTAAACGTGCAGATTCAAGGAAGTGTCATGTATTCCTTGCCCTCACTGAGGAAGGGTATGGTTTTGGATACTTGGGTATGATCAGAATCACAGAATGGTTTGAAGTGGAAGGGACCTTAAAGATCACCTAGTTCCAAATCCCCTGCCATGGGCAGGGGCACCTCCCGCTAGACCAGATTACTCAAAGCCTCATCCAACCTGGGCTTGAACACATTCACTGATGGAACAACCAAAATTTCCCTGGACAACTTGTTCTGGTGTCTCACCACCCTTGTAGTGAAGAAATTCTTCCTAATTTCTAATCTGAATCTATTCTCTCCCAGTTTAAAGCTATCACCCCTCTTTCTATCACTACAAGTCTTTAAGTTGCTGCAAGAGAATGTAACATTTCTATGAGTTTTAGAGTTTGTTTGGTGAGGATGGGGGCTTCTCCTGATCCTCTTCCTTATCCTCCATCCTGTTCCCAAGAATGCTTTCTTGTTTATTGTGACCAACATTCACTGGGCTGAGTATGATTTTGTTTACTTTATAGTGACATTGGTATTAGTTTGGATGTTTTATTAAAACCCTTTTCATTTCAACCAGTCAGTCTCCTCTTCCTCTCCTGATCCCCCTCCTCTGCTGGGGAGGGGTCACTGGCTGATAGAACAGCTGCTGTAGTTTAGTCCTGGGTATGGGCTAAATGTAGACACCTTATATCCAATGAGAGACAACAGAAAGCAACTATTGGCTATAAATAATTCTATGTGAGAATATTTATGCATTCCAGCCTGTACTGACAAATAGAAGTAGGTTTTTTGCAGAAAGGAAAACTTCATATAGAAGTAGGTTTTTTGCAGAAAGGAAAACTTCATAAAGGGCTGCAAGCTACAAACTGTTAAATTGTTGCTGAGATAAAGGACATTAGTTACTGTCAGAATGCTTCCAGTGGTTTTTCCAGCACTAACCCTATCTTCTGCTATTTCGCTGTGCTTGCCATCTGGATTTAGAGCAGTCAGGTTATTGGTTCTGCCAAAGGAAATGTTCACTCATGGCCGAGGAAGCTATGCTGTGAAACCTCCCCGCAGCTACAGCCCTCTGGTGTATCCCTCAGATGACTCTTTTGGAGCCCTCCTGTGATCCATAATGCCTGTGGCCACTCTGCTGGAGCTCTCTGAAGCCATCACTCGGAGGGGGCACTTGCTGTAAGTGGTTCAAAGAGTGTGTGGCAGGGCTGGGTGCACCCTAGCTGGCTGGTTATCATCACATGCAGCAGAGTGGGAGTGGCATGTAAGGTCTGGGCAATCCCAAAAGTGTTTGTTTTGTTTGCTTTTTTTTTTTTTATATATGCCACAGTATAAATGTCTGTCAGTGATGCTGGTTGTCTGAACTGATTGAGACCTGGGTCTGTTTTCTGTCTCCGTATTGTGTGTGTTGCCCCTACCTGTGGCATTGCTGTTTGTTATCCTTTATGATCCTGGCAACCTGACTGATTATTAACACCAAATTTTACTGCTGTGTTTTTAAAACCTGTAATGAATTATGAGGATATTGAGCTGTCTCAAGGAAAAAAAAAAAAAAAATCTTGGTAAACATTTGGTACCTGCTGGCAGAAAACAGGTTATAACAGCTGTCAAAGATTGTGTTGTCTTTACAGTTTTCCATACTTTGAAGGACGCAACATCCTTCATGTGAGTGAAAACCTCCCCCAGCCCAATTTCCCCAGTTTAATTTGAACCTGAATCTTCTTTATTTGTAGCATATAATTTTGAAACTCCCTGTTGAAGTACATCCCAATAATAGAAAAAGTAATAAAACACAAAGGTAAATAACGTAGATAGTGTATCAAACTGAATTCAGCCATAGGATTGATTTAGTCCTGATTATTCAAGCTTTAGTCTTCATTTTCTTGAATTCTTTGCTGTAACTTATTCCAAAATGTTTATGCTCTGCTTCAATATCCAGTTACCAGAGAGCTGTCAAAAAGCATCATCTTTTTGATGTAATTTAAAGGTAACATGCTAAGAAGATAAGTTCAGTTCATATGTTCTAGGCCAAGAGCTGGAAATTAAGTAATAGGAATTTTTGGGGGAAAATGTTTTGGTTTTGTAGATCAGTAATAATTTTGTGGGGTTTGGGGGGATTGGTTGGTTGGTTTTTACTTTTGTTGACTGTAAGTATTCCTGTTTTAAATCTTAGAGGGTCACCATGCACTTTGCTATCTCTGGCATCCAGGATTCTGGGTAGGTTAATAATTTCCAGTATCACTTTTATATCAAGAAATCCAATAAAATTCAAGCTGTTTACCCTCAGCTGAGTTTCCAGGACTTTAACTATGCAATTCATAGATAGAGTATGTTTACATATTGCCAGCAGTTGGTGAGTCACCGTTTAGTACTTGCTTTCAGTGATGATGTTAATACCAGAAAGTGATATCTCTGCAAGTTCTATACAGGGTTTTGGGTTTTTTACACTGCTGGTCTAACAGCCAGGTTTATCTCATCCCATACCTATGGTAATTAAAGAAATTTTCAGGATATATATTTTTTTTTTTCAAAGGACCAAATTGTATCCTCTGAAGCAGAGCAGATGTGGAGAAAATGGCTGCTTGACATCTTTTGGCATTATGTCTTTGGGGTAATTGCTGGACTTACAGGAGAGTTTGCAGAGTAAAGTGTTGCCTATTTGAAATAAGAACTAATTAAGACCTGGAGTTTTGGTATTTTTAATGGGTCTTGATAGTTAATTTGGGCTTTTGGGACCCAAGCATGTTCTCTACTTCCATTTTAAAAATGTGGGGGTAAAAAAGAATTCTGTTTTATATATGTTCCTAATTATCAGGCATTATCTAGTAGTTGGTATGAGATTTGTAAGTTTGGAAACATTTTCTTCTATGTTTGTATTCAGCGTCCATTGTCTATGAGTGGGATGAAAACCCCCCCACACTTTATCTGTGCTGTGAGAATGACTACTTAATTTCTTCATAAAGTGCTGTCCAAATAGCTCTTACTGAATAATCTTAGTGTGTATTCACATTTTTTCTGAATTTCAGTTCAGTGTATCTCTTACTCCCTCCTGCTTTTCAATTTTCTTTCCTTCTGAATACAAAAGCTATAAAAGTAATGCTAGAAGGTGAAGAAAAGCATCTAAGAATCATAGAATAGTTAAGTTTAGAAGGGGTACTACACCCTTGCTCAGGCAGGGCCACCTAGACATGGTTGCTCGGGACCATATCCAGATGGCTTCTAAATATGTCTAAGAATGGTGAGTCCACCACTTCCAAGGCTTACTAACCCTTGTGGTAAAAAGGTGTTTCCTTATGTTAAGATGGACCCTCCTGTTCCAGATATGGGCTAAATGTAGATATGCTGCTAGAAAATAATTCTCATATCTTCATATCTGGTTACAGCTCTGAGGAAATGTTGACCATTTTGAGGTTTGGCCCCTTTAAAGACAAGGAAGATGTCAGCTATTCTGAATAACACTTATGAAAGGCAACCTACTATGGTGTTTCTCTGGGGTTAGTTTATAACAAAAGGTTGACATCGTTAGAGCACTACACAGTGTAAAACTCCATAGTGTGTGAAGGCTGGGGTGGAAACAAACTGGTTTGCTGTGGATTACCCCCTGTGAAACACATTGCCTCTGGAGGGTGTGTGATACTGTACAGCTGCTTCTCCTCTGTGAAAGGAAAGCCCTAAAATTGCAGGAGTAGGAGGTCTGGCATGCCAAACAACAAGCTAATCTGGGGGGGAATAAAAAAATATCCTCTTATTAAGCATAGCAAGTACATATATTGTAAAGGGGCAAGATATATTTTTATTTTTCCAGTCTGTTTGGTACAAGATAAATAGGTAATTAAAGTGGTACTTAGTGACCCTTTAGATTCATATTCACATGTGTGTTTAGGGGGCTTCATTTCTTCTTGAGAGGCTTGGGCAGGACTTTCCTTTACCAAGCAGCTTGGGTGAGTAGGCTTGTTCTGTATTGTGGTAGTTCATCAAAAAATACAATCTTCAGAAATTTAGAGTGGAAAGAAGTAGATGACCTCCCACACACCTAATCCTATATTTATGTGGGTAGAAGTAAAAAAAAATTGGTAAATGGTATAATAGCATGGAATAGATAAATGGTACTATAGTAAAATTTTTTCTTGCCTGGCTATAGGCAACAGTTTCTCAGTTTCCCTCCACATGGGACAGGAAATCCGCTTTATCATACAGAGAATCCGTGTGCCTTGGCAGATCTGAAGTTCAAACTTGATTGCCCACCCAGAACTCCCTATTGTAATCCTCAGGGAGACTTGGCTGCTTCTGCATGCACTCCACTGTCCCTTAATTGATTAATATTGCTTCATTTATAAAGTTCCGTAGGCAGAAGTGACATTTGTATGGTTGCATTTGGATGGTGTTTGAAATATTGCTGGGTACAGAATGGCTGTCGCATTTGACAGCACAGTAACAGCACTGCCCATATTTTATATGCAATTGTGCAAAGTGATTTGGGCATTTCTGAGTTTGAAAGCCAAAAAAATTCTTCTTCTATCCACAAGTAAATTCATTACTTAAGGGGAAAAAAAAAAACCAGTTCTTAAGTTTTCACTTTTGGCTTTATGTGTAACAGGAAGAAGTTGGACCAGTGATATGTAGACAAGCTCTCAAGCTCTATGGCTTCATAGGACCAAGTCCCTGGATTTACAGAGATTTAGCACAATAACATTCATCTACTTGTAAATATATATTTATGCACATAGATCTACTATATTTGTTATGTAAGAACTACAAAAACATAACTGGTCCGTTCCTGATGAGTAGTAAGCAAGAGGTTACTGTGTGTGTTATTGGCAGATGAAGAGCAGATGTGCCTACTGATAGGTGCTTGGATTTGCCTGAATTCCTGCTTATACATGAGCGAGGAACTTATTTGTAGAAATCTCATCACCAAATCACTAAATTTGCCTGCAGTGACTTTACTTGATTTAATTTGAATTTATCCATTATTAATCAGGTGATAAAAGGAAAGAAATCGGTGTGTGTGTGTAAATTCTTTTTTTCATCTTGCTATAATTATTTTTAATTATTATTTTAATAATTATTTTAATTATATTTTCTTCTCTAGAATAATCAGTCATCCCAAAGGAAAGGAAGGCAGTCTTTCTATTTATTGACTTTATATCTGCTAGTGAATTAGAATCACATGGGGTTTATAGGGTGACTGTCATTTGGAATAGGATAGGAAATCAGTCGTCCAAATAGAGTGGCAGCTATATTCAGGAAATTCCTACACCATTTCTTTCTGAGGAAGCATCACTTTTCAGGAAGGATGTGTGTATGACTGGTTGTAGAACACAGATGTGATCTCATTTAGTATGGGGTCAGAAAGTGCCCTGAGAAGCTGATATATACTTCTAGTAGATCATCTCCATTAGTCAGATAGGAAAAAAAATAAGCCACTATTTGAGTTGCAGACACAATGATATTACGTAAGCAAATCATATTAATGAAGTAAGTTTCACATCTGGTTTTTCAGTGCCTGAAAATTTCTGCATAAATAATTTTGGTGCTTCCTAACAGAAAGTCAACTAAAATTTGCTATTGAGCCACTTCTGAGCTGTTGAAATTGAAGTACACTTTAAAAAGAAAGCCTAATTGACTATTACCTTTTTCCTTCTCAAGTAGCAAACTGGACTAATTCACCATCGCGGTGAATTTGTTAGATTCTTGTCTCAAAATCAGAGATAATGGTCGTGTTACACTAGCTAGATAGCGAAGGATGTTCTAGGCAGATGGATTACAGAGTAATGAAGACCTGTGCGTCTATAACATGGTGTACACAGCATCTGGCAGGAGATGAGAAGTTCCTGTGTTAGGACTTTGCACTGCTTGAGCAGGTCTTTCATGATACCTTGCTAGATTCAAAATACCTGCTCCAAATGTTTTTTAATATCTGGTTTTATGTAGCTTTGTAACTGTTTATAAATTAAGACTTTTATTACAAGATGCAGGCTTCATTAAGAATGTCAGCTAGAAAGATGGCTTGGGTTTAAAAACAAACAAAAGTAAAGCTAGTAGTCTGATGGGTGAGTCATTTCTTTTTGTCATTTCAAGACCTTAAAAGCAACACTGGGTATCTGGGGCTGATATTGAGACAGGAGTTTAACCTCTTTCCCATGTGTTTATTGTGTTAACAGATAGCAACTGTAATCTTGGAGTCCAACAGGATAAAATTCACTAATTTTCCCTATCCAACCTGACCATCTTGCCTGCAAAGTCTGCTGTAACGTACAGAAAAAAAAAAATTAAAGTGATAAGAACTGTATTTGTTTTCATAGTGATAATGTTTTATGGATAAACTCTTGCTGGGTGTAGAGTTTGAGGGAGCACGCTTCATGGCACACTTTTGTGGAAACTGGGAGTGGGCTCTCCCCTGCCAGATCAACAAATACCCTGCTTGTTTATCAGGACTGAAATGCAGGTAAAGGAGTTTACCACAAGAACCTCCCAAATACAGGCCACTGAACAGTCTTACCACACCTAGAAGACAGGTCAAGATGTGCCTTAACACTTTTTCTCAGTGTGTATAGTCTTTGTGGAATAAATGGGGAAAGCTTAGTCTGAATCAAGCAAGATGCTCTGTGTTCTTACCTCACATTTTATAAAAAAAAGGCAGTTTACAGCTTCTGAAAAATGTAGCCTGTAGATTTCTGCAGCCAGTAAGAATTGTGCTATTGCTTATTGACTAGAAAAGGGATCTTCAGCTAAGATGAACAGGATTTTAATTGTAAATAGTATTTCTAAATAATAAAAGTAACAATATTCTGGCATTCCTGTTTGTGGTTTAATAGGGCCAGTGATTCACACCAGTATCTTATTTTCTATGTGCTGCTAGTTGGGGAATAATAAAAAGAATGCAGGAAAAGACAGAAAAGATCATTTTATGCAATGACTATAATTACCCCAATAGATGATCAGGATGACTGTTCCTAGTGCCAAGCAATCTGTTCTGAGGCGTGGAATAACTCGTTGTTTTACTGATGGGAACATTTGTCATTTGCAATTGCCAGACTGCACGTAGTTGGCATTAGATAAATTCTCAGTATGCTTCTGGAATATTTTCTGCCTCCTGAATGATTTGTAGCTGAAAGCAAGTCCGAGGACCTCCTGTCTTCCCTAAGAAGTTAATCAGAGGGTTCTGTTCCCTCCTTGGTCTGTGGGAATACAAATCCACATCTCTTACAGTTCACCAGGGCACAATGATCACCACGGGACTGCTCCTGGTCTTGGCAGCAATAATCCATTTTCCTGTGTTACTGATGCTCTGACACTGTGCAGCAAGATTCATGGGATTAGGAATAGAACAAATGAAAATGAGCTCAGCCCTGGAGCTTCCCGGGACAGGGTGATCATCTGGGAGATGGAAAGATCTATATCTGGTCTAGGGGGAGGAGTCCCTTCTAATCCTGGGTTCAGTTTTGGGCCACTCACTCCCAGAAGGACATTGAGGGGCTGGAGCGTGGCCAGAGAAGGGCAATGGAGCTGGGGAAGGGGCTGGAGCACAAGCCTGGTGAGGAGTGTCTGAGGGACCTAGGGTTGTTCAGCCTGGAGAAAAGGAGGCTCAGGGGAGACCTTCTTGCTCTTGACAACTCCCTGACAGGAGGTTGGATCCAGGTGGGGGTCAGTCTTTTCTCCAGTGTAACGAACAATAGGACAAGAGGAAATGGGCTTGAGTTGTTGCAGGGGAGCTTTAGGTTTTACTCTAGGAAAAACTTTTCCCTGAAAATGCTGTCAAGCCCTGGAAAAGGCTGCCCAGGGTAGTGGTGGAGTCCCCATCCTTAGAGGGATTTAAAAGCCAGGGACATGGTTTAGTAGTGACCTATTGGTACTGGGTTAATAGCAGAACTTGGTCTTAATGGCATTTTCCAACCTGAACAATTCTATGATAATTTCATACATAATTGGATGCAGTTTAAAAAGGATTGAATTTTATGTTCCAGTGGACTTTGCATAACACCAGATTAGGGGGGTTGCTCAGCAAGGTTCATGGGAGGTCCATGTCCATATTCCTGTGTTCATTGCATCCTTTGCAAAACCAGATGTTCTAACGGCTCACGCATCTCAATGCTTAAACCAAAATCCAATAACCTGAAAGATGTTTTTACAGACATTTTTTTTCCAGTGTGGTTGATTCTGAAAAGAGGTAGTGTTTGCTTCTGTGTGCATACCTAATTTCCACCAATCCTTGCCTCAGGAAATTGGAACTTCAGATTTTTGAGAGCTACATTGTAAGAAATAACTTGTGTAATTAGATCAGTTCTGTTTATCTTGGTGGATTTTCTGTCGTGGCAGGTTTAACTAGCTGACAAAAAGAAAGGGAAACATTATTCCTAATAGTCATGTTGTAAATACATTATCTTGTTCTGCACTGCTTAAACAGTCCCACTGTGATGTCTGTAACTTTTACCTGCAACATCCCAGTGCAAGCAGCATGTGCAAAAGTGTGGTAGAAAGTTGACTTCATGTCATTTGCTTTCCATCTTCATTCAAGATCAGTTGTGTTCCCACCTGCTACAGCTCACTTTGAGCTAGTTCTGCATGTTCACATTGCTTCCAAATTTCTCATGGTTTTTCATTCTAACTTCATTGGGTGGCAGCAGAGCTCCTGCCCTTTTGGAATTGCCGTTGTGTTGCTGCTCCAGGCATGTCATGATTCCTGAAAGTAAACCCTGTGCTCTCTTTCCTCTTGGAGCAACAGTTCCTCCCTGTTTTGGAGCCAAGTCAACCTCACCTTTAACTAGTACAGTAGCATCACACGATTTTCACAACCAGCAGTATTTGCTTTTACAGTTTGATGGCTCCTTCCCTTTCCCCAACGCCCTCCCCTCCCCCACCCCCCGACTTATTTGTCTTTCCTGGGAAACAGCTCTCCTGTATTTCTGCCTTCTGTGTCAGGTAGAAGCAGAAATTTCAAAACTTTCAGTATTTCTTATTCTTCCGTGTATAAGGGGCAAAAAATTCACTGGATTAACTTAAATGCTAGAATTTAAAGAAAACACTCAAACTGGATCATGATTTCTTAATGCCAATTAGATGTCTCATGGCACTGAATCTGAAAGATAAAACCTTAGATGGGGGGAAGTGCCTTCAAAGCTTAATTCTGTATCCATAATAGGCCATATTTGAAGCATTTCTGTTACTCTTATTTCAAAGTAATCTGCATAAACCAGTTTTTCTACTGCTAGCACTCCAGAGTAACTTCCTGAGATAGGCAGGTTTGCTGGTGATTGCAGCAGGCTCCCAGCAGTGCTGTGGCTGTAGGTCTGTGAACAATGCCAGGAGAGAAAGTTGGTTAATAAGTTACAGTGCCCTCAGGTGAGTTTATTGTGAGTGACCCAGATCATGGTTCGTGCTTTACAATGCAGTGGTTCGCGGTGTCTTGTTTCGAGTGCCCACTTTGAAGTATGGCAGAATATACGTGGTGAAAAGCCAATGGGATCAGCAGCTTGTGTACATTACTGCAGACAAGTAAATAGCAAACTTTCAGAGGTCACAGACTGTTTTATTGCCTTTTTTTTTTTTTTTTTTTCAGTGTTCTGGAATTTGGGCAGCACAATTGGCTGACAGAGGAGCTAATTAGGGGTCACACAGGGCATGAGACTGGCAACTGTCACCCTCCTATGGGAACAAGCTTGGGTCTGTGTTCTTTGGGCTTGCCTAGGAATAAAGGGAGCAAACATGATGATGAAGAGACTGGTGTTACTGTTTGCAGACTTCCTGCCCTTTTCCCCTCTCTTTGGTCACTGAATTCCTACCAGGGGAAGGCACTTCCTATTATTTTCCATTTCCTGTGCAATGCCTCCATTTTTTCAGCCCTGCCATAAGTTGCCAGTGAATGTTGACAGGATGCTACTGCTTAATGTTTATTCAAATAATTTAATCTTTGGAATGCAGTGTAAAGGCTGGCTGCTGCTGAACTCTCTCAGAGGGCTAAGGAGGCAACTGGTGTTCATTTTGCTGTAGGAAATGGAGAAGTGACTTATCCATGATTGCAAAGCTTGTTGGCATTACTGCTAGAGAGAGACCTCTCTACAAAACTCACTGAAAATGGTACCTATAGGAAAGAAATTTACCTTTTCATTAGGAATGTAGTGTTGTTACGATCAGAGACACTTAGAACAACCCTTTCAGCATCTTTTCTCCCCACTGATCAACTCCATCCCCAGATGGCTGACACAGCTGATCCTCTGCTGACACTGAGGCTTCTGTCTACAGTGATGCTTTTGGTGCTTGTCTTCCTCAAGTCAACCTTTTCATCCATCGTCACTTGCTCCACATGCTCACCTTCTTCCTGTCTGTTGAGATGAGAAGTGCATTGCAGAGCAGGTAGCCACTAGATGTGAGTGTTGGAGTGCATCAGGTGCTTGACCTGGGTTCTTGGAGATTGGGTGTCAAGCTGGAAAGAACTTCCTCCTTAATTTTATGGTTTAGAAATAAGGTTATAAATTCAGCAATCCGCTGTTATTTGCCTACATCACCTGATCTTTGAAAATCCTGTTTCTAATTTGAGCAATGTGAGGAAAAACAGATTAGCTTAAACTTTTGCATAAATCGTAGAATTCACTGTATAAATTACCATATTTATAAATTGCTGTGCTGTATAAATTACTGTGTTTTACCTGCCTTTTCCATAAGTCAGTTACTGTGGCTTCACTAATTCAATTTATCCTGTCAATTTATCTGTATTTTGTTAGCTGGTGGTATGTGGAGGAAAGATGGAGGAGTGTAGCAGAGAAGCTGCGACTGAAAAGCTGCCTATGGAGCAAACACTATTGTGGTGAGATGCTGGAAGCAGCTGCTTCAAACACAGTGCCACAGTGAATCAGTGACCTAGTCACAGCGAACCACTGTGGTTATGGGCCCTGTGTGAAGATCACTTCTCCTGGTTGCAGTTGTTGAGGGACTTCTAGTTCCTAGCAGAACTGGAAGCCCCCAGCTCTTGCATCTGCCTGCGCAGTGGATCCTCCAGATCTGCAGGGAGAAACCAGAGTGGTTCAGGTGCATTCAGCTCTTGAGTGAGGAGGCTGAGTGGGTACTGAGCTCTGTTCTGTTGCTGGAGCCAGGAAGTCTGGGGAGGAGCTGCAGATACTCCCGTTCTGGTATGCAGAGACAGATGGAACTGATTGCTCAAGCACCTTTGGCCTGGAATGATCTTTAAACCTCACAAATAAAATGTTTTCTCTCTGAGTAGTGAATTAGTGCCCCACTGTAGTGAAAAATAGGCCTGATAGGGTTCTGTCTTCTGGGGCATTATATTCTCCTGTCAATCTAATCATGCAGATGACCATATGCTTTCATATCGCTGTCATACCAGGTCTAGCTATGTTTCAGTGGTGGGTAAATAATCATTTTAGAACACAGGAATTACCCCTAGCATGAAGTAGACTATTTTTTAGTTTTTTCTCTCTTCCTTCTTTATAGTTATCCTAGTTTTCCTGAGCAAAAGTAGTGGCTGTAAGTACTGCTGGAGGAATTCTAGATATCTGGTGAAAAGATAGTATGTAAATAGATTTTAGAGGAATATGTGTGCATATATACACGTATGCACACACTCATAAAGCTCCAACAGTTGATCTAAAAAAGACTTATTTCCCTTTTATTTATTCTTTTCCCTTAACTTAGTGGCCCCACCCAATGTTGAGGCATAGTACGAAGAAAAGGTTCATTGCAGCTGTGTGCATCCAGCTTTGGAAGCATGTTTCTTCAGCTGCACATGTGTATGTGCAGACTTTTTCTGTATTGTACAGCTGTGAGACTACTTCAGTGCTGAAAACCAGAAAGCTCTCTGGCAATTTGTATCAGATCCAATTAGATGCAACCATTAATATAAAAAGCTTTTCTGAATAGACTGACATAATAACATAGTTTTTCCACATCCTTTTTGTCCAGGCTGGCTTACTAGTTTGTTTCTATTCTGTGTTTCAGGGAATTTGGCAGGTCCAGGTCTTCAAACCTCTTAGCCAAGTATTTGGGAAGATGTGGAACAGTATCGCCAAACAGTCATTTTAGGACAGCTTTATGTATTTTCACAGGCTTGGCTCCAGTAATTTCTCTGATCAATCTATGACAGAGGAAAATTAAATACATGGTAGTAAAAGGCATGCTGATCACCACTGGGTGCTGCTCTTGGAGATGGAGGGGACTAAGAAGCAGCAATGTAGGTTTGGTATTTAAGCAATGCTGTGGAACAGCTCCTGATTATTGCAGGAATTGTGAGGCTACACCCCTAGAAACATATCAGCTGTTCCCAGGCTTGGTCACCCTCTGTTGTTTCTGAGAAGCAAGAAAATATCTCCATAGCAGCCATAGCTTTTGCTGAGAACATGGATGGTTTTCTCTTGATCCCTTTTCCTAACGAGAAGTAGGATAAAATGTTGGGACTCTAAGGACTTCAGGAAAAAAATGTCAGCTGGTGGTCTATAGATGTGTTAGTTGCTGAAAATAAATAAGGCAGCTGAGACACTGGGTTTCAAAACTAATTTGGAGATGTGAGCAAAAAATGGAGTAGTATTTTCTGAGGGACACTAACTTCCAGGTATCTTGGTTTTCTCTAACCATTGGTTACAAGGATAATGTAGGATTATTACCTCTCCCAAATCAAGTCTATTTCTGATTTTCTCTGTTTCTTCTTATGGACTGGATATAGAAGTTGCTGTACACAACATCACAAAAATTTGCTTATTTTTGTGTAGTGAATAAAACAGTAATAGAATTAATGATTCAGCAGTGGGGCAAAAACTATGGCTATGTATGCACTATGCCAACTTTAAACAGCTTATTATATTATTGTAATGTACAAGACAAGACCTAGAACATAGGAAAGAAACTCTGTCTATTTGGTATAAGAAGCCTTTGAGTTTCGGATTGAGGGGCAAATACTTTTATCCTAAAATCAGTTATCTACAGTTACAGTAAAGTACTTGAGGAAGAAAAACATTTTAAGTCAAGAATTCCAAACTAATGTGACAATGAAGTAGCTTATGCACTATAGCTTTTTTTTTTTACCCAACTGATTCCAAGGTTCTATTTTATTACATTAATACATAAGTATAAGCTATTGCTAAGAGTGTCATCCAGACACAAGTTGTGACCACTACCCTGGGGAGTATGTTCCAGTCACTGACCACACTCCCAGTGAAGAGCCTTTTTCTCATGTCCAATCTGAACTTCCCCCGATGCAACTTCATTCTATTATGTATCATGTAGGGACTGCAGTTCTGTTTAATAGGATTATTCATGAAATAGTGCATCACCACCTATTTGTAGTAAGAGTTGTTTAAAAATACTGTGATTCAGGGCCCGAGTCCATTTGAACTGGAGGATTACAGGAGAAAGTGTACAAAACAGGATTTTTTTGTGTGTGTGAAAACATCGTAACTAATTATTCAGTATCTAGAATTTTGTGTGGGCTGTTAATTAGATGCAGGACTGTCTCTGTAAATTCCCTCCGTGTACCTTTTTCACAGACACAAGGTACCAGATCTTTACTGTGCCATTACAGTGAGATTTGGTATTTTATGTCATTTTCTCTCAGCTTCTCGGTATGGTCAGGTGTTGTTTGGTCTTACTTCTGTCTGCTGCTGTCCTCTGGAACACGAAAACAGCATTTAAGGTAAAGGATTCGATTTCTGTGCAAAAATAAAAGCAAGAAAATATCTCCATAGCATCCATAGCTTTTGCTGAGAACATGGATGGTTTTCTCTTGATCCCTTTTCCTAACGAGAAGTCCTGATGCCATCTACC